>PVLC010047258.1:0-11153 GCA_004027655.1 Graphiurus murinus
GGGGGGGGTCCTCATGTGTGTAACAATAATCCTCTGTTACTTGCTGATGATCCTATGCATGCTATCTGAGGGACTCAACCATGTGCACTGCTAAACTCTGCTCTATAACACTTGCTCTCTTGGGGCTGGAAACAACTCTTTCAGGAAAACTCAATCCATTCAGGGCTCATAATCTTCTTTATAACTTAACCCAAACAATAGCAGGGGGTGAATAATTACAAAATTGTTGGATATGTCATTCTCAATCCATTTCTAAAAGCACTCCTCACCTACTAAAGATTGTCAGCAATCCTCTGGAGCCTGTCTACTTAAACAATGCTTCCTTAGATGTAAGCCATCTTCGGCTAGTCTCCCTAACTAATGACAAAACTCCTAATCTAATGTTTTGATTTGTCTCCATGAGCAAACTTTTCCAAAAGCCTGGCAGTGAGTTTTATTACTGTCCGAATGACATCTACTGTTGTACCTGCAACAGCCTAGGCACAACCAAATGTCACAGTCATCCTACTTGCTTTCATCAAAGTCCCCACTGTCTTTCAAGTCTCTTTTGGAATCCAAACGATCAACCTAAATTCCTTATGTAAAACCTTGCATGGAAATCCCCCTTCCTATGTCCATACTTCCTGCCACCGAAGTACTTGCCAAGCTAACTGAACTCATTGGTGCCCTAGAGAATTCGGTCCATACAATACTTCTCCTTGTAGTGTGTGGGCAGGATCTCTAGGGGGAGGGTGGAAACAAAAATATCTCCCTAATTTAGGCCATCTTGCCAACTATTCTCAACTTCAGGGAGGAGTATTACTGTTTCCCAACTGCAGCAATAAACCCTCATGGTTACTAATTTTACTCGGAGGTTTAGAGGATCTGCTTACCAACAAGTCTGTTCCCCCATGGGATATCTCTTTCCATGTGGCCAACCTCAAAATAAGCTCCCTGGCTCTAACTCTCCAGCAGACTCTTCAGTTCCCTCATACAGGTTTAGCATATACCTGCATTGACAATAAGCATTTCCAAGGCCAGTGTGCTCTGGGTCAAAGGACCAGCAGCTTCTACGAGGTACAAGTATTCAACATAACAAAGATACCACAGTGCGTTAAGAGAGTTACTGCTCCTGATGGCAGAGGCTGCATTAGCCATGGGATTACTAGCCCCTCGAGGAGGGTTTGCATATCATAAGACCAGTATTAAAAATCTAACCTATTCCCTTGAAACCTTCATGGTCAGCACTGATGACGTTTTACAAGGTCTCAAAATGGCCCATCAATCCTTAGTGAGGATGGTATTTGACAACCAAATGGCCATTGATCTACTCGCAGACAAAGGTGATGTATGTGTCCTTAAAACCTGTTGCACCATTAACACATCAAGAATAGTTAAGACGAACATTAACAAAATATATGAGCAAGCATCATGGTTACACAAATTCAATAAAGTCGACAATTCCTCAGTATGGGAAGCTGTCAAGACTGTTTCACCCTCCATGACTTGGTTCCTACCTTTTGGGGCCCTTAGTGGTCATTTTACTTATGCCTGTATTCAGCCCATGTCTACTGAACTATGTGGTCAAGCTTGTATTCCACAGGATTGAAGCCATCAAGATCCAGATGGAACCATGAATGAATATCTATGAATCCCTTGAATGGTCGTGGGGATCTGGTACATTCCCCAGTGACACGTTACTTGCATGCACCCTAAGGCTGGGGCCCCACATTGTCCAGCAGCCAGACTGGACATAGGACACCTCCAGTCCTATGCCTATTATATGTATGCAAGCTTATAAGAGAGGGTGAATGTTCCTGTCTCAGGCAGTCAAGACTCAGGAAAAGACTGATAAAGGCATATCCTGAAGCCAGCTTGTTCTCACATCCATCTTGTGGTGACAGGCTAGCTTGTCCTCACATCTAGCTTCCCACAAGATAAGGAAGCCAAAATCCATATATAAGGACTCAGGGTCTGAAAGATGAGAGTGTTTCCTTTTGAGCGCTCGGTCTCACCCTTCTCCGTAGGAAAGTGCGGGTCACGTGTGGCTGCACGTGGGAAAAGAACCCGGAAAAGGCTGTGCGGGCTCTGCGCTTGCGCAGCGCGGGCCGTCGGTTGGGCTAGTTGCAGACAGGCCTCAGCGGAGAATGGAGGGATGGAGCCGTATCAAGACAGCCACTGGCTTTCCCCCAGCGTCGATCCCCGCGGCGGGCCCCACCGGCTTTCCACCAGCACCGGGGCCCAGAGGCCTTCCACTAGTGGTGCTTCTGGCAGGCCCCAAAGGCTTTCCGCCGGCTCTGATGGCCACAGCGGGCAGGTCCAGTCCCTGTTCAGAGCCTCTGCCCTTGAGAGAAGCACCCTGGCCGTCCCAGATCTGAACAACAAATGGTCGGAGATTTCGTCTGCTAAACCCGAGGACAATGACAAGAACAAGGACAAGAACAAGGACAAGGACAAGAACAAGGACAAGGAGAACGCCGGGGGCCGGCTGCTGAACGTGAGTGGGCTTTGAAGGGTGGCGGGTGGCCGGAGGGCGGGGCCCAGCGGAGAGCACTGAGCCGGAGGGAGAAGGGTCCCTGCCTACGGGTTGGAAGGAGGAGATACCTGAGTTTACTTGGGGGACTTTGGACAATTACTTCACTTCTCAGATCTTCATTTGATTAATGGCTATATATGAACACATTACTACCTGCCTTATATAAGGAGAACTACAGGGTAATGGTATAATGTGATTAGTGCTAACAAAGTCAAGGAATGTTAGCTGCTGTCGTTGGCATTGTTGGGATTTCATTTATATGGCTACAAGGCTAAACCGTGGAGCCTTTAGTTATCTTTGTTTTCATCCCTGAGGTTCTTACATAGGAAACCTGCCCGGAGCAAATCTCTGTCACATCTGCAAAGTGAATTACTGGCCTCCAGAAACTCTTGGAGTTTCCCAATGTATTTAGTGGTACTGCTAGAACATGGGGACCTCAATGGCAAGGAAGAATAAAATTTAAATGCACATTTTGAAAGTTATTAGGTTATTAGGAACTTCTACATCTTCTCTTGATTTTCTTGGTCTTCAGTTATTAAGGAATAACATTTACTAGGAAACAAGTAGTGTGTAACAAGATGAAATCCTTTTCTGTAAAATTAAAGAGTTGAATTACTTGATCTTTAAGATACCTTCCTAATTCAAAAACTTTAAAATACTTTTGAAGTATTGTTACCATACGTTGAGAGGGTATTAGGAGCAAGCTATAAGGAAAATACTAGGAAAAAAATAACAAAAGTTGTCTAGGAGAGATGTTGGCCATGAAGGGTATTTGTTGTATGTCATCTTAAGGAATCTGGACTTTGTTTTATAGAATGATAATTAAAAATATTTTTGCTGAGCACTAGGGTCGTTTTTTAATGTAAAAAAAATGAAATTTCCCTACATTAAAGTTGCTGACTCTTTATAAGTCACTGGTTGGGAAAGTATGTAATCACAAAAAGCTACCAAGTAGGCATGGTATTTTATTAAAAGAATTTGCTGTAGATGAGTGCTTCTTTCAGGTATTGGATCCTCTGTATCAAACTCTTCTAGGGTGCTTGCTTGTAGATTTCTGAGCCTCCACTGAATCAAAAGAGAGGATTTGAAGGAATGGGCTAAAATTTAAAGCTATTTGAGTCGATACTTCGGTTCATGTATAAGAATCACTACAGACAGAAGAGAAAGACAGACATTGATGTGGGCATGGTAGATTGAGAGCATAGCGTAGAGGAGGAAACAAATAGAGCCAGAGAGTTTAATGAATTGGGTGAAAGAAAAAGGAGGATGAATGACTAGAAGTCTCAAAGAGATTTTTTTGTGTGTGGATCCTTTTTTCCCCTACTTATTGGTGCATCAATTTCTTATTTATTGGCAGGGTTTGTCATTATACATTCGTACATGCACATGCACAATTTAGTCAATTTCATTCCCAGGAAAAGAAACCCTTTTTCCTCCTCTCCTCAATGTTGGGGAGCTGCTACAATTTGGAATTCTTCTGATCTGCCATTTTCCACAGTCTCCAGCAGATAATATTTTGGAAGGAGGTCCAGAGAAATCCTCTATGAGGAAGAGGATTTTAAGTGAAAACCTGAAGAATGAGAAGAAGCTGACCTGTTCAGAGTTTGGGGGGAAACATTAAGATGGAATAAGCAAGTGTGAACTTTCTACAAAGGAGTAAAGTTTGGAATGTTCAAGGAACATGATACTGGAAGCTTGGTCTTTGTTCCCAATGCTGATTCAAATGATCAGGAATATGGTTTTGAGGAAAAGGAAAAAGAAGTGTTGTTTTGTTTTTTTTTGAAAGGAAATGAGGAATACAGTAGAATAGTATCTAGAAATTACCCCATCCACCAAGGAGAAAAGAAACCAGACTTTTGAAAGGGGTAATCCAAGGACTAAGCTCCAGATGTGTTTATCAGGAGACATAATTCATGTCCAAATGGTATCCTTGAGATAGCATTCCTCAGACCCTTTGGCACCAGTTCTTCTCTCCCATGGTGAGTGAACTGAAGGACATGATAAGAATGTTAACCCTGTTTCTCCCATTTTTAGGGAGAGGGAGAAGGAAAGGAGTGAGAAAGAAGAAAAAAATTGTCAGTTTTAAAATAAGCCACCTGCTGCCTTGAGCTTGAATAGGACCTGTTATGAACACAGTGAATGAGAGGGAGAGTGACATGACGAGGCTATAACATATGTTTTATATGTTTAAAGCTTTTAAAATCTTTTCACATAAGTGAATTGTTTGTTCAAGTTATTTCTTCCTACCTGATTACTTATTTCCCTCTTGAATTTTTCAGAAGTCCTTTATTTACTGTGGATATTAGAACTCATCTCTGGAAAACACAAATATTTTCTCAAAATTCAACAGTTTGCTGTGGTGCTTTTTGCTCTGCGACTTAGATTGTTGATTTTTAAAACATTTTCTGTTTCATTTCTGCTCTAATATTTATTTACTTCTGCTAATTTTGAGATTATCTTGTGCCTTTTTACCTAGTTCATTAGGTATAAAGTTAGCTTGTTTATTTCAGTTCTTTATTTTCTGATGTAGACATTTATTCTTATAAAATTCCCTTATTTTTATTCTTTATTTTGAAATAGGTTTTCACTAAATTGCGGAGAGCCTCACTAAATAGCTGAGGCTGGCTGAAAACCTTCTATCCTCCTGTCTCAGCCTGTCAAGTACTGGGATTACAAGCATCCACCACCATGCCTATCTTGGGTGGGTCTATATTTACAATTGTTATAGCCTCTTGATGAATTTACCCCTTTATTATTATATAATGGTCTTCATTGTTTCTATTTACAGTTTTTGACTTTATGTTTTTATGTTAAGTATAATATGCTCTCTTTTGATTTTCATTTGCATGGAATATAAACCTATTAGCCTCTGTGTGTGTGTGTGTGTGTGTGTGTGTGTGTGTGTGTGTGTTTTTTGCTGGTTTTTGAACCCAGATCTTTAAGCATGCTATGTAAGTGCACTACCATTAATCTATACTCTCAGCCCCCTGTGTGTGTTTTTAAAGCTGAAGTGAGTTTCTTATATATGCCCAAGTATATACTTGGGTCTTATTTGTTTTAACCATTTGACCACTCTATGTCTTTTGATTGGAGAATTTAATCCATTTATATTTAAGTAATTATAAATAGAGACATATTATTGCCCTGTTGTTAATTATTTTCTGTTTGTTATTTTTTTTTTGTACTAGGGATTGAACCTGGGGCGTTTTACTTCCAAGCTAAACCCCCAACCTGTTTTCTTTTTTTAAAAAATTTTTTGTTTTGAAACAGAGTCTCACTAGGTTGCTGAGACTCTCACTACATTGATGAGGCTGTTATCAAATCTACAATCCTCCTGTCTCAGCCTCCCAAGTAATGGGATTACAGTCATGTGTTACCATGCCTGGCTTGTTTTGCAGTTTTTTTTTTTTTTTTTTTTTCCTGGCACTTCCTCTTTTACTCCTTTTTTTGTGATTTGATATTTGATGATTTTCTTTCTTTTTCTTTTTTTGCAGTACTGAGGTTTGAAACCAGGGGTATTCTATCTCTTGAGCTACACCCCCAGCCCTATTTTTAATTCTTTATTTTGAAACAGGGTCTGACTAAGTTGCAGAGGGCCTCACTAAGTAGCTGAGGCTAGCCACGAACCTGGATCCTTCCGTCTCAGCCTCCGAAGTACTGGGATTACAAGCATGTGCCACCACGTCCGGCATTCCTTTGTCTTTCTCTTTTATTTACCAACTGTACTTTTTTCCCCTTTGTGGTTACTGAGGCCTACATACAACATCTTATAACTGTAGATTCTAAGCTTATAGCAACTTAATTTTAACCACATACAAAAATTCTACCCTTTTACTCCCCTCTACCATTTTATGTTTTGTAGTGTCACTGTTTATACATTTTTATACTATGTATCCATTAACAAATTATTGTGGCAGTATTATTTTAAACTTATGTATGAGTTAAGTGATTTATATATCACTATATCATATTAGGATATCCTGAATTTGACTATATATTCCACTACCAGAGAGTTTATAATTTCATGTGTTTTAATGTTATTAATTAGCATCCTTTTATTTTAGCTTAAAGAATTCCCTTTATCATTCTTATAAAGCAGATATAGTTGTGATGAACTCTCCCAGATTTTCTTTTTTTGTGTGGTACTAGGGATTGAACTCAGGGGCTTTCTACCTCCGAGCTATACCCCCAGCCCTATTTTTTATTCTTTATTTTGAAACAAGGTCTCACTAAGTTGTGGAGGGCCTCACTAGGTAGCTGAGGCTGGCCACAAACCTGGATCCTCCGGTCTCAGCCTCCCAAATGCTGGGGTTACAAGCGTGTGCCACCACGTCCGGCTCTTGATTTTCTTGGTTTGGGAAGATCTTTATCTTGCCTTCATTTCTGAAGGACAGTTTTGTTGAATAAAGAAAGCATTTTTGCTTGGCAGATTTTTTTTTTCCCCTTCCAGTTTGCAATTTGAATACATCATCCCACTCTTTCCTTGCCTGCTAAGTTTCTCCTGAGAAATCTGCTGGTAGCCTTATGAAAGTTCTATTTTATGAAATGAATTTATTTTCCCTTGCTGTTTTCAAAATTATCTTTGTTATTTTTAAAATATTGTTGTGGTGCTGGGGATTGAACCAAGGGATAATCTACCTTTGAGCTATACCCCCAGCCCTATTTATTTTTTATTTGGAAAAAGGGTTTTGATAAGTTGCTGAGAACCTCACTAGATTGCTGTTCCTGGCTTTGAACCTGTGATCTTCCTGTCTTAGCCTCCCAAGTCCTGGGATTATAGTAGTGTACCACCACACATGGCTCTTTGTTTTGTATTTTGATTTCTAACAGTTAAATTATAATGTGCTTTGGGGAAGCCCTCTTTGGGTTGAATCTATATGGGGGCTTTAGAGTTTCATGTATTTGGATACCTTCCCCAGATCTGGGAGGTTTTCAGCCATTATTTCTCTAAACATGCTCTCCCCCCTCTCTCTTCTTTTGGAACCCCCATAATAAAAATACTGGTTTGCTTGATGGTATTCCATAATTCATGAAGGCTTTTACTCTTTTTCATTATTTTTTTCCCCACCCATGACTGGATATTTTCAAATAATTTGTCTTTGAGTTCACATATTCTTTGATCTGCTCAGTGAAATCTGTTGGTACTCTCTATTACATTTTTCATTTCATTCATTGTATTAATCAGCTTCAGAATATGGTTCTCTAATTATATTTATCTCTGTGATGAACTTCATATTTTGTTTATGTATTGCTTTACTGGTTTTTGTTCAGTTGTCTGTGTTTTCCTGTAGTTCACTAAGCTTTCTGAAAGCAATCTTTTAGAATTCTTTGCCCCATAACCCCATTACCTTGGGGTTATCAGAAAATTGTTTCCTTGGTGATGTTATATTTTATTGATTTGCTTATTTATTTATTTTTGGTGCTTCTTGTATCCTTGTTTTGCTATCTGTGCATTTGTTGGAGCAATTACCTTTATAGGCTTTACAGACTAGTTTTGGTGGGAAAAGACCTTCACTCATGAGTGGATGTGAGTGTGCTGGCTGAGACAGCTGTGGTGATTCTTGCTCCAGGGAAGATCCAATGACATATTCTCTGTGAAGCTCCATCAGCTGAGGTCAGAGTTGGTGAAGGGAGTCTCAACAGTCAAACCTGCATTCACCTGCAGTGGCATTCAGGGATATTGGAGTTTTCAGTGGCAAAGGCATCTGGGGACCTCCTGTTATGTTTGTCTTCCACGGGGGAATGTCATGGCTAAGGGATTACCTCTTGGCACCAGGTCCAGCTTGTAGACATTTTTTCTCATGAGAGAGGCACTGATATCTAATGTGGAAACATCTATGAAGCTGCTATGGAAGCAGGGTATGGAGAATGGGTGCTCATAATGCAATAGCAACTCTGGAGTCTAGACTCTGGGTATCACACATTGGTAGTAGCTGTGTTACCCAAGGCTTGGACAATCCAGAGCAGCATTGAAACTGAGTCTGGAGCAAAGATTTCCACAGTTGCCACAGAGTTTGTATTGTGAATATGCAAAAAGTACTTGCAGAGCTGGGGTCTGAAGTGTGGGTACATTTGGAGCAGGCTATAGCTCCAGGATCTGAAGTATATGTGGAGTTTGGGGAAAAATGGAATCCCCGTTTTGAGGGTGGAGGAACAGCAGCTCTTTCAAGAGCTACTATAGCAGCATTGGCTATTGATTATCTCAGTGGTGAAAGCTGCCAGGGTCTTCTGTAGAGCAGTCCCCCCTCCCCTTGTACTGGGGATTGAACCCAGGGGAGTTCTACCTCTGAGCTACATCTCCATTCCTATTTTACTTTTCATTTTGAAACAAGGTCTCAAAACGTGTTACCGAGGGTCTTGCTAAGTTGCTGAGGCTGACCTTGAACCCGAAATCCTCCTGTCTCAGCCTCCCAAGTACTGGGATTACAGGTATGTGCTACCATGCTCAGCTGGGCTCCTCTTCTTGAAAGTTGTAGGGAGTCCTCATCTGTCACAGTGGCTGTTAAGATTTTCAGTAGCAAAGGTTGTTAGGGTTCTCCAAAGTCAGGCCCCTGTGGATCATGTTAGGATCAGCGATGTAGGTGATGTAGCTAGTTCCTTCCCTTCATCTTTGTTTCTGGATATCTCCACTTGACTGATACCCTCAAGGACCACTATTGCTCTACTATTTTGATGTAGGTCCTTAAATGGACTCTTGTATCCTCTCAGAGATATTTATGCTTGTGGCTAATTTTTTTTTTTTTTTTTGGTGGGAGGGAGAATGCTAGTATCGCCTACCCTGACATCTTGCTTCAAGTATTTGATAGAATTCACCAGTGAAACCATCTGTGCTCAAGTTTTTCTTTTTGGGAACACTTAAAATTACTAGTCCAATTTATTTACTTGTAAACTTTTTCATAAATTCTTTTTCTTCTTTGAGTCAGTTTTGATCATCTGTCTTTCTAAGAATTTTTTTTTAAATTCATAGTTTCTAATTTGTTAGTGTAAAACTGTTTATAGTTGTAATTACCTTACACATCAAAATAGGCTTTGCAGATGTGATGACATTTAGAATATTGAGATGGGGAAATTATCCTGAATTATCTGAGTGGGTCCTAGATACAATCACAAATGTCCTTATATGAGAAAGAGGGAAATTTGGATATGCTCAGAGAGGAAAAGGCAATGTTATTACAGAGACAGAGATTGAAGAAATGCAGCCACAAGCCAAGGAATGTTGTTTGCCATCAGAATCTAGAAGAGGCAAGAACAGATTTTCCCTGAGAGCCTCCGAAGGAATTATTACCAGGCTCATCTACCTCCTGGTAACTCTTTGATTTTTACTGAGTGCACAGATTCATACTAATAGCATATTTTTGTGTCTGTCAGCTTAAAGTCTCCAGAAAGGCAAATTTAGCAAAGCAAGACATATTATAGGAATCTAAGGCTGTTGATGTATCTCAGTGGTAGAATGCATGCCTAGAAATAACACGATGACTGCAAAATTAAAAATATAGGGAATTAAGTAAACTATAGCAGTAGTCCCTAAATTTTCTTTAATTGTTCAATATTATCAGTAGAAAACAGATGAGCACCCATCATCAAGGTTTCTTTCTATATATATTTATACATTATGTGGATGTACTACAATTTGTGAATTCTAAAAAAAAATAAAAAATGATAAATAATATTTCTAAAATGATTTTAATTATATTTTATTAATTGTGGTTAAAAAATCCTAAAAATATCATTATGTTTGAAAAAAAAGATTTGATACTTTGTGGTCTAGTGATTTAATGGTCTGATTCTAAGGCCAATTTATTTCAGTGTCTGGTTTTTAATGTTAGATTTGAAGAAGATACTTATAAAAACTTTATATTTCATATAAGAAGTTTCTTGCTTGCACTTAAATAAAAGCATTTATTTTAAATTTCTATCCTGTTATAGAGTTTTTAGTTCAAATTTTATCAATAAGATGCCACCTTCTACAATTAATTCTTGTAAGCTAATTGGAAAATATTGCATTTTATTTATATTTAAAAAGGAAATGCTTTCTAATCTTTGGAAACTCTTCATTTGTGAGATTTTTAAACAAATAAGAAAATAGTTTCCAAGTTTTTAAGAGTATGAAGAAGCCATAGTGCTCTAGGTTGATCACATCATTTTCACACACACACAAATAATGTTAGATGGAAATATTGCCAATCACTTTCAAAATGTTCTCACTTTAACACAAGGTTATTATTATATTTTTTTAATTTTTTTTTTGTGGTATTGGGGATTGAACTCAGAGGCATTCTACCTCTGAGCTATACCCTCAGCCCTATTTTTTATTCCTTATTTTGAAACCAGGTCTCACTAAGTTGTGGAGTGCCTCACTAGGTAGCTGAGGCTGGCTGTGAACCCGTATCCTCCGGTCTCAGCCTCCCAAATGCTGGGATTACAAGCGTGCGCCACCATA
This sequence comes from Graphiurus murinus, assembly GCA_004027655.1. NCBI lineage: Eukaryota > Metazoa > Chordata > Mammalia > Rodentia > Gliridae > Graphiurus > Graphiurus murinus. The sequence goes on from PVLC010047258.1 coordinate 10,956, forward strand.
CCCGGCTTCAAGGTTATTTTAAAATGAAAGACATTTTTATATTTATTGTTAAAGTGCCACTACCTTATTCTGAAAGGACAGATTAAAAACATATATAAATTGTAAATATCTGCTAGTTTACATACTACTGATACCCATTAGTCATCAATGAAGTTTAATAAGTTTGGAACATTTGTCTTTTCCTAAAACCAAAGTGCA
>PVLC010047259.1:0-11155 GCA_004027655.1 Graphiurus murinus
ACCGGAAAAAAAAAAAAAAAAAAAGAATGAAAGGATGGAGGGAATCCAGGGTAGCAGAGAGGAGGTAGGCTACAGATCCCAGCTCCTCCTGAGGTTGGAATCAAAGTGAAAAAACAGGGGGCCACAGACTTTCAATATTGGAAGCTTGGCTGGACTCAGGAATTCTGATTACTGGAACACCAAACAGGAAAGAATTGGTTAACCCAGAAACAATGGGGCAAGATAACAAAGGGCGGGGGAGAGGGGAGGCACAAAACTGACAAGCTTACTTCAGGAACAGCAAAATAGAAAGTCAGACTGAGTTAAACTGAGACAGGAGCTGCTAAGTTGCATATTGATGGAGAACTTCTCTGCTTTGCTCATTTGCTAGCTGAGAACTGTGATCACTTGCAGTGATAGCATCTAAGCTTACAGCCAGGGAAACAAATCTTTACAACTTTACTCCAACTAGAGATATTGCTAACTAATGTCACTAGGGCTTTGAAGTGGGCTTGCGGAGCAAGCTGTGAACTAGAACCTTGTGAGCTGAAGGCTCCTGGCCCTTCACAGGCATCTGCAATGGGAGGGGTGCGGCAGAGCACAGTGAGATTTCTGCCGGTTTTCCCTTCCAGCCCAGAGGAGAAGATTCTGGAGCCACACATACCCTCTTCCTAGGGCACAGGGCAGCCCCGCCACACCCCATCGTCCATCTGGCCCACCAGCCTGGCTGCTAGCACCAGGTCCCTAGAGCACCACTGTCTGCGAGGCCAGGCTTTTCAATTCAGACTGTGTTGGACACAGGCTGGGGTCACATACAGAACAGGAGCTGAGTAAGGAGTAAACGCACACAGGGGCTCCACTCCCTGCTGTTTTTGCCACAGATTTCATCAAAATAGTCCTTTGTAGTACCAACTAACAATTCTCATTTCCAATTATTGAATCAATAGTTGAAAATGGATTTGAAAAAAATGCCCAACTTTGTGGTCAGAACACCGATTGCCTTAATGATGAGGCAGATTCCCTGCAACTTTGAGCATGTGACCAGTTGGGCAACTTTTATAAGTTTGGTGGAGTTGATTTGCCTAAGAACTATAACCAGAATAAAGCGCTTCCTCACCATTTCAGGGCGTGCACTTAGGGTGCAATCTGTCTGCAGAGCTTCACAACAGGGTTCCCAGGGAGGTACTTCCTTCCTCCCCACTTCTTGGGTTCATGTGCGCGCACGTGTGTGTGTGTGTGTGTGTGTGTGTGTGTGTGTGTGTCGCACTTGTGTATACACAAATGTTTCCTTTCTGGCTTTTGGCCAGTGCTTTCAGCAGTCCCCCAACAGGGGCAGGGCAGAGCAATCCCAGCCAGGCCTTGCATGCCAAAGGACCTGCTTTGGATGCCTAGGACCTGCTTTGGCCTTGAGCAGCTCAGGCTCAATGACAAATAATGACTCTTTGTGGAAACAGCTGGGAGCATGTAAACCTTTCCAGAAGGCAACAGACATTAGGATTTTAAAGATGCAGCCCTTTGTCTCAGCAATCTCACTTTTAGGAATTTAATCAGAAGAGAGCTGTGCACAACTGGAAAATAAGTTTAAGGGGTCTGTCTGACATGTTTGTGCCACAAAGAATTATAAACAATCTGACTGTCCACCAAGAGGGCACTGCTCATTAAAAAGAAATTATAAAATAAATAGCAATGACCTATGGTCACGCCAATATTGGAAAGAAATACAAGAAAGCCTCACAAAAAAATTAGCATCATAGTTACACACATATCAGCACATTAGAAGGATGATCCAGACACAACTAAATACAACAACCAAGTAGCTACACTATCAGAAAGCATAAAGGTAGAGGATAAAATACTCAAATTAAATTAAATTAATAAGGATGCAAATAATAACTATGGGCATACACTTAGAAAGGGAGAAGATGCATGGTGGCGCACGCCTGTGATCCCAGTACCTGGGCAGCTGAGACAGGAGGATCATGGGCTCAAGGACAGCCCCAGCAACACAGAAGCTTTCAGTAACCTAGCAAGACACTATTTCCAAACAAAAAAATAAAAAGGGCTGGGGGTGGAGCTGAGATGTAGAATGCCCCTGGGCTCAAACCCCAGTATCACAAAAACAAACAAATAAAAAAAAAAAAAAAAGAAAGAAAGGAAGATGATACATGGGAAATACCCAAGGTGCCAAACATTAAAATAACAAAGGAACAAGAGAAGTAGACAATTAAGACCAACCCACATGCAAAAATTACACAGCAAGAGATATTAACTATACATGCATTCAAAGTACATATGGGAGCTGGGCATGGTGGCGCATGCCTGTAATCCCAGTACTTGGGAAGTTGAATGAAACAGGAGGACCACAGGTTTGAGGACAGCCTCAGCAAGTAGTGAGACTCTCATCAACCTAGCAAGCCCCTGTTTCAAAATAAAAATAGGGCTAGAGTTGTAGCTTGGAGGTAGAATGCCCCTAGTACCAAAAAAGCCCATGAATGGAGGTAGAATGTCCCCAGTACAAAAAAAGCCCATGGCACTCATGACTCATGGACTGTATAAATGGATGACAGATAGGAACCAGAAAGTAACTAGGCATGAGATGTGAAGGGCAACACAGGGATGTGAGGAACGCAAGACTTCCCTGACAAAATTTAAATTCAGAATACCAACAGATAGCCAGGCATGGTGGTATGCGTTTATAATCCCAGTACGTGGGAGGCTGAGACCGGAGGACCAAAGCCAGCCTCAGCAACTTAGAGAGGCTCTGAGCAACCTAGTGAGACCCTGTTTCCAAATAAGAAACAGAGTCTGGCTGGACATGTAGCTTGGAGGTAGAATGCTTCTGGGTTCAATTCCCAGTACCAAAAACAAAACAAAAAATATATATATACCAATATACCAACAGATACATTCAAGCCAGAAACATTTAACTTTACTATGTAGATACACTTTACAGAGCCAAGGGAAAACCAATACCCACAAAAGCATGCAGTAACAATGGTAAACATCTACAGAGGATTAATTTTAGCTTTAGCAGCAGCCAAACCTGATGGTTTTACAATTAGAGCATTAAAGCCATGGAATGCAGCCTATGGGCTCCCTAGGATACTAGAAAGTGGTCAGGGAACCCATTTCACAGCAAGGGCATGCAACACCTAAGCGATGAATGAGGATGTACAATGGGATTTTCATTTACCATATAACCCTACAGCAGCAGGACACATAGAAAGATCTAATGGCCTATTGAAAAGAGAATTAAAATTACTGCCAGAATTTCTGACTTTCCAACTGAATCTCCATCAGGCATGTTTCGATTTAAATCAGAGAGAATGTAGAATTAAGTGAAGCCTACACTCTTTTTTTTTAATTTTTGGTACTGGGGATTGAACCCAGAGGCATTCTACCTTTGAGCTACACCCTATATACCCTCAGCCTGATTTTATTTCTTATTTGGACACAGGGTCTTGCTAGGTTGATGCGTCTCACTACTTGCTGAGGCTGTCCTTGAACCTGCGATCCTCTTGTCTTGGCCTCCCAAGTACAGTGATTACAGGTGTGCATCACCACACCTGGCTCCACATGCCTGTTTATTTATTTATTTATTTTTTTTATTTTTTTGTGGTACTGGGGATGGAACTCAGGGGCATTCTACCTCCGAGCTACACCCCCAGTCCTATTTTTTATTCTTTATTTTGAAACCAAGTCTCACTAAGTTGCGGAGTGCCTCACTAGGTAGCTGAGGCTGGCCGCGAACCCGGATCCTCCGGTCTCAGCCTCCCGAATGCTGGGATTACAAGCGTACGCCACCACGCCCGGCTCCACATGCCTGTTTAAATACACCTACCCAAAATACAGAAAAAAAGAGAATCAGAAAGACCTAACATGTTACCTTACAAGGTACATGTCAAAAACTAAGGATATAAATATTTCCCCACAAGAAATCTTGGCACCAGGAGACAGAAATACCTTTTGGACAACAGGACACAAGGTAATATTACAACTACAGAGAATCAACAATCTTAGGCCATGTAACTAAATACATAAACGAACTAATTTTATCAGCTATTCTGACATCGGTAGTCATCTTAACCACTGCAGTAAAACAGCAGAGGCCTCAGCAAATCCTGTACAGAATCCCATCAGAGGGCCAGACTGCAATTAGATCATCTTGTCTGAGCACCAGTCCCCAAGCTCAGATGAGATGTTGTTATGGTGCCGTCAGCCCTGTACCTCTTACGCACTCATAACAGTCATTATTCATCTTTTAATCATCTATGCCTCCTTAACTATCACATCCAACTACTTATTTTGCCCACAAAGGCAGTGTTATTGCCCAGATACTATTAGTACATCAGCACCGACTGATAGCACACTAACTCCATAGATACACAGACGCCCACTTGCAGCACAGATACACATCACTGTAGGAAACTCAGTAAATGGACACTTTGCATAATAGAAACACTCACTGAGATATAATATTAACAAGCAAAACAGTTCCCTAAGCCTACAAAGACTGCCTCCGAGGAAGTTCATATGCCCCACACTTTAATCCACGGTGGCAATAAATTGATTATGGCAAACAGAATATGAAGCATACAATTTCTTTCAATCCATTTGACTATATATGACTTATATAGATTACTTTCCAATTCACCTTAGCAATTGGCCCATACTCTCCAACATTTAAGATATAACAAATTAATAATACAGTAACAACATTTAAGGGAGAACACACCGCAAACATAGAAACCTATGAAAATAAGACAAATTATTACACAAACCCACTACATATAGGAAGACATAAAATTTACTTTTCCAAAGATTCATAAGGATAGCATTATCTAAAGAAAAGACCTACTGTGTTAGCAGACATATGGCAAAAGATGCAACTTTGACAAAAGAACCCAGATTGATCCTGAACTCATCAATTATTATCATTATTATTATTACTTGTGGTACTGGGAATTGAACCGGGGGCATTCTACCCCAAAGCTACAACCTCAGCCCTATTTGTGTACTGGGATTACAGGCTCCATGTCTGGCTACTAATTATTATTTTGACATGATTTTTTTCCAGTAGAAGGATCCTGGAATGATATACAGTTTTCAGGACAACACCTGTACAGCGCAACCTGGCACTGTGGGACACAAGAATGCCAATATACGTAGCTCCGAAGGTACCATTTCAATCTTGCTACAATAGCTGTGCTTCACCAGCTAATGTGTCCTGCTCTACACAGGGGACACTGGAATGACAAGTGCAGTATGCGATCAGCGTTTTGGAAACCAGTGGACAAAAGGATTTACATCACCTACACACGAACTTTACAAACCCAACCTACAGGAATCCCTAATGCACTGTATGGATGCATCAACTTGCTATCAGGAAAACCAGACATGGGAGCTAATCAGCCACAAATCTCACCTGAGACCCCCAAAAGGAGGAGCCCCATAGACATTCTGACCCTGTCACAGGGTCACTCATCATGAGCCTTGCCCAGGAAAATCACCACAATGACAAATCTCCAATTCTCTGTCCATAGTCTCCAGCTCAGCTTGGTTCGTCCTGCCCACAATGACCCGGTCAAAGCCCACTCCAAGCTGACACTAAAACTGCTGTCCATCCGGACCTCAGCTTGCAAACTCTGCAGGACTGGTTTCTGAAAACTCTTACCTGACCACAACAGTGACTCTTTGTATCCCTCTTTGCTCTCCGCCCTTGCTCTTGGCAAAGCGTCCTGAACCCCTGCGCCCTTTAACCCTTAGCCTTTCTGTAACCTACATATAACATTGTGCAAAATGTGATGTGTGATTTGAGTGTTATGGATATTAAAAATTAGGATTGGAATAAAAGAACTTGTGATCGCCTCAGTCATGGCACCAAGTGAACCGTGAGTATTTTCGGTGAATTGCCACCAATGCAAGTGGAGCAGCTTGTGAACTGATTGTTACTCAGTAAATTCTGAAGTTATATAAAGACTCAGCCATGCTTGGGTCTATGGTAATGTTTGCTTACCACACCCCTGCTGCACGCAGAGCCTGGCCCAAGCAGCGCCCTGTGGTGCTCACGGGAAGGACACACACAGCAGGGGACCTGCCTGCACAGCGCCTGTTGCTCCAGGCAGCCTGAGATGAGGATGCTGAACCTGTGTAGGAAGGGTGCAGGGAATGTTCTTGATCTAGATCCTGACCTAGATTTGGCTACCTGGACATGTACACAGATCAAAATCACCATGAGCTAGGCATGGTGGCACACACCTGTAATCTCAGTAGCAAGTTAGTGAGACCCTTTCTTTTCCCCTCCCTCCCTTCCTTCCTTATTGTTTTTTTTTTTGTTTGTTTTTGTTTTTTTTTACAGTACCAAGGATTGAACCCAGGGGCATTCTACCTCCAAACTACACACTCAGCCCTATTTTTTTTTTTTTTTTTGCGGTACTAGGGATTGAACTCAGGGGCGTTCTACCTCTGAGCTATACCCCCAGCCCTATTTTTTATTCTTTATTTTGAAACAGGGTCTCACTAAATTGTGGAGTGCCTCACTAGGTGGCTGAGGCTGGCCTCGAACCCGGATCCTCTGGTCTCAGCCTCCCGAATGCTGGGATTACAAGCGTGCGCCACTATTTTTATTCTTTTATTCTCAGCCCTATTTTTATTCTTTATCTTTGAAACAGGGTTTCACCAAGTTCCTGAGAGCCTCACTAAGTGGCTGGCTGTGAACCTGCAATCCTGTCTCAGCCTCCCAAGTACTGGGATTAGAGGTATGCACCACCACGTCCAGCTTTTCTTTCCTTCTCTTTTCTTTTATCCTTCCTTCCTTCCTTCCTTCCTTCCTTCCTTCCTTCCTTCCTTCCTTCCTTCCTTCCTTCCTTCCTTCCTTCCTTCCCTCCCTCCCTCCCTCCCTTCCTCCCTTTCTCTTTCTCTCTCTCTCTCTCTCTCTCTCTCTCTCTCTCTCTCTCTCTCTCTCTCTTTTTTGGTACTGGGGATTGAACTCAGGAGCATTTCTACCTCCAAGCTACACCCCCAGCCCTATTTTATTTTTATTTTGAATCAGGGTCTCACTAGGTTGAAGAGAGCCTCATCACTTGCTATGGCTGTCCTTGAAACTATGATCCTCCTGTCTCAGTTTACCAAGTACTGGGATTATAAGCATATGCCACCATGCCCAGCTAGAGACTATTTCAAAATAAAAATAAAATAGGGCTGGTAGTGTAATTTAGAGATAGAATGTCCCTGGTTTCAATCCCCAGCACACACACACAAAAAATTAATTAAAAAACTCATCATGACGCACATTTTATTATACATCTTGTATCACAATCTAGAAGTTAAAAAAGCCGGGCGTGATGGTGCATGCTTGTAATCCCAGCATTTGGGAGGCTGAGACTGGAGGATCTGGGTTCACAGCCAGCCTCAGCTGCCTAGTGAGGCACTCCGCAACTTAGTGAGACCCTGTTTCAAAATAAAATAGGGCTGGAGGTATAGTTTGGAGGTAGAATGCCCCTGAGTTCAAAAGTCAGGCCTCCCTTCCTAGGAATCTATCTCCCACATATTGATACACAACAAACAGAACTGTGGAGGATCCTGCTAAATTTCGGAGGCTGGCCTTGAACCTTCACTCCTCCAGTCTCACCTTCTCAAGTACTGGGATTAGAGATTAAAGTTTTAAAAAGAGACATCTAAACACACACACACACACACACACACACACACACACACACACCAGACATCTAGTCCTTCACATTGTCAATAGACTCTAGGTGGGAAGGAGCAGGGAATCCACACATTTCTTGACAATAAATTCAAGTAGATAATATAGGTAAGAGAGAGATGAAGGGAAACCTATAGATTATGAGAGAAGAGATGTAGCTCCCCAGAACAATGTGTGCCTCTAAACCCATTAAGTCCCATTTTCAACTCTGCAAATATTTCAATGAAATTAACATTTTTGCATTAAAATTGGTTGGAAATAACCAGGTATGATTGCACATGCCTATAATACTAGTACTTGGGAGGCTGAGACAGGAGGATAGCAGGTTTAAAGCCAGCCTCAGCAACTTAGCAACTTAACTCTTAACAACTTGGAGAGACTCTGCTTCCAAATAAAAAATAAAATAGGGCTAGGGGTATAGCTCAGAGGTAAATTGCTCTGGGTTCAATCCCCAGTACATTAAAAAAAAGAAAAAAAGAAGTTGGAAATAATCTAGAGCTTATAGTAAGAAATACTAATTATTATAGCATAGCTACATTTTGTTATTAATTATATTATGAATTACATCATTTATTATATATTATTTACTATATTTGAGCTTTTATAGGTATTTCACAATTGGGACACAATGGCTTACTTGGACCCTGGGAATTTGAATACTGAATGGACATTTGAGGATGTTAAGAAATCATTGTCAGTCAGGTGTGGTGGTGCACGCTTGTAATCCCAGCATTTGGGAGGCTGAGACCAGAGGATCCAGGTTCTCGGCCAGCCTCAGCTACCTAGTGAGGCACTCTGCAACTTAGTGAGACCCTGTTTCAAAATAAAGAATAAAAAATAGGGCTGGGGGTATAGCTCAGAGGTAGAATGCCCCTGAGTTCAATCCCCAGTACTGCAAAAAAAAAAAAAAAGAAATCATGGTCAAAGCCGGGTATGGTGGTGCATGCTTGTAATCCCACTACGGTTTGTGGCCAGGGTCAGCTACTTAGTGAGACTCTGTTTCAAAATAAAGAATAAAAAAATAGGGCTGGGAGTGTAGCTCGGAGGTAGAATGCCCCTGGGTTCAATCCTCAGTACTGCAAGAAAAAAAAAAGAAATCATTGTCAGATGTGGTAATGGTCTTGTGATTATAGGGTTTAATAGCACCCTTTCAGAAATACATACTGAGCCAGGCATCGTGGCACATGCTTGTAATCCCAGTACTTGGGAGGCTGAGACAGGAGGATCACAGGTTCAAGGACAGCCTCAGCAAATAGTGAGACTCAACCTAGTGAGACTCTGTTTCAAAATAAAAATTTAAAAATGGTGCTAGGGATGTAGCTTGGAAGTAGAATGCCCCTGGGTTCAATCCCCAGTACCAGAAAAAGAAAAAAAAAAAAAAGCCAGGTGTGGTGGTACACACTTGTAATCCCTGTACTTGGGAGGCTGAGACAGGAGAATCACGGGTTTGAGGACAGCCTCAGGAATTAGAGAGACTCTAATTAACCTAGCAAGACCTGTTTCAAAATAAAATAGGACTGGGGGTGTAGCTCAGAGATAGAATGCCCCTGGATTCAATCCCCAGTACTACATATGATGAGGTAGAATAGAAGGAATAAAAATTTAAGCAGAAAGGAAGAAAGGAGACAGATTGGGAAGGAAAAGAAAAAATAGAGTTTTAAAATCTGGAAAGTTCATCATCTCTAACTCCACCCTATAGGGTGTGTAGGGTCTTAACCTGAGGGAGAGACCCAGACCTCCGCTGTGCCCACCCCTTTTTGGGAATTCTATATAGGGACTGAAAAGGCTGCAAAGACTCTCTTGGCCCGGATGATCTCCCTTCGCCTGTCTTCTCCCTGGAGTCCCTTACTTTCCTAAATAAAATGTCCGCCTTTGTCCCTGACTGGCATGTGTTGAAATTCTTTGCACCACGGAGGCCAAGGACCCACAGAAGGTATCCTGCAGTCCCACGACACACACACACACACACACACACACAAAAAAAAATACAGAATAAAAAATTGGCAGGAAAAAAATGTGATGTTTGGAATTTGATATACATTACACCAGGAATAGGGGATCTGTCAAAACAGGGTCTTCTACAGGACCACCTCAATATTCTCCTCTGACTAGTTTTGTACTTATCTCAAATTTTCCATAATAAAGAGGATTTTTGTTTGTTTGTTTGTTTGTTTTTTAGTACCCCAGACTGTTTTGAATCTCAATTATCCCTAATCAAGTAGGGAGGGAAAGGAGTGGGTGGAGGCAGAGGGCCTGGCCCAGGGTGAAGAATTTCCAGTTTAATCTACAGGCTGTGGGATGGTCTGCTAAGACTTCGTTGCCAAGTTCCTTTTTTTGGTCCTGGGGATTGAATCCAGGGGCATTCTACCTCCAGATACACTCCCAGCCTCATTTTATTTATTTTGAAACAGGGTCTCACCAAGTCGCTGAGGGCCTCCAACTGGGATCCTCCTGTCTCAGCCTCCCAGTGGTGCACTGGAATTACAGGCGTGCACCACCAAGCCCCACTCCAAGTTCTTCTTTCAAGAACATTTTTAACCAGTTTTCTAAATCAGAATTAAAACAACAACAACATTCACCTCACTTCTAGGAGAGACAGGATACAGGGCAGTCTGCAGTCAGAAACTTCGCTATCTGTGATTGTTGGTGAAAGATATGGACAGAATGGAAGTCAGAGGTTAGAAACTTCAAGCCATTTGGCACAGAGATCTTAGCCTTGTTGAGTATAATAAAATGGTGGGCTTTCATTTTGCATAGCTTCATTTTGTGTGTGTGTGGTACTGGGGATTGAACCCAGAGATGTTGTACCTCTGAGCTATACCTCCCCCTGTTGCAGGAGAGTGCTCCCCACAGGAGCCTAGTCTCAGAGACAATAGCGAACGAACCCCAGGAGGCCAAAAGTAGGATAGGCAGGTCTTCCTTTAATCAGTAGCTGATAACCCAGATCCAGTAATTTCCCTCTTTTTGGGCCTTGAACAAAGAGATTCCAACCCTTATATATAGTTGGTCACTTAACTTTGAGAAGGGAAAAGGGGAAAAGTGAGATTTATTACACTTTCACCTAGCAGGAGCATGGTACCAAAAGTAGAAAGAGCACATTAACTGGTGCTGCCTTGTTTAGGTTTAGAGATGACCCCTGCTGCTCCTGTCTCTGGCTTGCACAAGGGAGGGGCTGGCCTCAAGGATTGGCAAGCCCTCTCTGTTTACCCTCTCTGCTAATTGTTAGCACACTGGCAGCTGGGGAGGGAGCAGGAATTCCTTTTTCTTCTATCCTAAGTCTAAATTCTTAACTAATAATATTTCCATGGCTCTGACTATTGTTAAAAGTAAAATTTTATGGCATCGTCAAAAAAATAAATAAATAAATAAAGACACACATCTGAAAGCAGCTCAGCAAGGCGAATTTTACCTTTTGCACAAAGGGATGCTGCCACCAGTAAGGTCAGGTGTGCAAGAACCACATGGAGG
>PVLC010047260.1:0-11148 GCA_004027655.1 Graphiurus murinus
TCAATATAGTTCTTCCTATCTTGATCTAATTTATTGTGTGATCTTGGGCACCTTTCTCTCCTCAGTGTCTGCTTTCTTGAAATCCTCTCCTAACCTATTCCCCTGACTGACCATGCATGTGTCCTTGATGGGGTCATCGGTGCCCTCTCCATTTGTTTGTCATTGCATATGTGGAGAGGTGATATTGCTGTTCTCGGCCTCTCTCTGGGCCCAGGTCAGTTTTACAGTCAAATGGGAGGCTGGGCTCTCAGACTCCTATTCAGGTTCATCCCTGCCCTCCCCCACCCCATCCCCTGTTCCCAGACCTCTTCCTTGTAGCCAATTTGGCAGATCTTGGCCAGGTTCTGATACTGGAGGAGAGCGAGTACACAATAAAAGAGTCCCTACTCTTTAATTAATCTCTATCTACCTGTCATAGTCTGATCATTGGAGTTTCAAATACTCCTTGAATAAGCCAGGTCTTATTATGCTTTGCTTATTCTTTTATCTTTTCAACAAAATCTTAATAAGCGCCCATGAATATAGGGCCTTAACAATGGTACCATAAGGGAGAATGTGCTCAGGAATCATGATGTATCTGTCATGAATATTCCACCTCCCACTCCCACTCCCAGCTACTATGACCCTGGAATGTAGGTAGGTGCAGGATGATATCCCAGAAAGAATATATCCAGCTCCATCTAGTCTTACACCATGGGCTTTTTGCTACAAGGCTATACCCAGGAGTGTACAGACATGGGAGGCACCCTGACAAGGAGGGTTTCACAAAAATCCCACACCTACTCCCCTGCCTCCAAAAAAGACATGAAAGGAAGTTCAGGAGGAAGCCAAGTCAATTTATTATGTTTTGAAGAGGTCTGGTGAGGGAGGAGGGGGCAGGGCTACCATCCTTAACTGGAAAGGGATGAAGGGACTTCTCAGTGCTGAACAGCCTGTTGGTAAGGGAAGTATGAGATCTGGCTTGTTGATATTTTCAGTGCTGGCAGGGGGAAGATTTTGCAAGGTCAAAGGGGACAGCGTGGAACATCTGGAGACAGTCCTGTGCTGGGCTACACAGTCCCTGAAGAATCAGTGCCACTAATGCATGTGTGTGTGTGAGGGTCAGGTCAGTCCTGGGCCAACTTCTCACTGCACAGGGACACTTCACTGCTAAGGATACAAGGTCAATGCCATTTTTCCAGGGTGGGGCTCCATCCTGTAGCAGAACTTAACTTTCCATGTAAGTTCTGTTTCCTTCCAGTCAAGAAAGCTACCTTTCTCTCTGTGTTGGGGCTAGTCCATGCTGTTGAGTGTCAGTCCGTGTCAGCTGTGGTTGGTGTTTTTTGTGTGTCTGGATGGGTCGGTGCTTGTAGGGATCCTCTGTCCTGCCCCAGTCCCTACACCTCCCCACCTTCAACCAGGCCCCAGGGTGCTGATGGTGGTGTAGCTCAGCCTGGATAGGGAAGCAATGGAGGGGGTCGGAGGGTCCTCATCCGGAAGAGGCCTGGGGCGAGCTCGTGGAGGTCGCGGGCAGCAGCGGGCACACGTGTCCAGGCAGGCCTGGCGAAAGCGACGGTGCATGAAGCAGTAGACCAGGGGGTTGACGCAGGCCGAGGCGTAGCTCAGCAAGTGGATGAAAGAGATGGGGGCCCCCGAGAGTGCCCGGTGTGCACCTGGGCCATCGAAGGCACGCCACGTGTTGGCGCTGTACACTGGCAACCAACAAAGGAAAAAAAGCACAACGATCACCAGCAACATGCGCACCACGCGCTTCTTAGCAAGTAGCTTGGCTTGGGCGGGCCGGGGGCCAGGTGCTGGCCCAGGAGTGGGCGCAGTCAGCGAGGTCAGCTCCAGCCCAGGACGGGAACGTGGAAGTTGCACGTAACAGCCATCGCTGTCCTCACCGGCCAGGCCAGACTCGGGCCGGCAACGCCCGTTCTGGTGGACAGGGCCTGAGTAGAGGAGAGAAGATTAGAGCAGAAGGCAGAGTCCTCCTAACCTCCAGCCCCTTCTCCAAACTCCCATTTCCAGCCTCCTTTGGTCCCCATCCACCCCAGGCCCCGCCCTTCCGAAGCTCCGCCCCTCCGGGATTTTGCTCACCTGATGCAGCCCCACCCGGCAATACGCCTTGGCTTCGGACTCGGCTCTGGCTTTCACTGTCATTGTCACCGTCAAAGCGAAGGCCTAAGTAGAGCTCACGGGAGATGAGCCCGTAAGCCACTGCCATCACCACACCCGGGACGAAGAACAAGAGCAGGAGCAGCAGAACCGACCTGGGGACAGAACACTGAGCAGTCCGCACAGATGGACGAAGAGGCAAGGACTGGTGTTTCTAGGGCTGTGGCCAGGGAGCTAAGGTAGGTGTAGGATTTGGGCGAGGGCACCCTTACCAGGTCTGGCGGACCCGCGCACTGGGCCAGCGATGCACGCACTGCAGAACACGAGGTCCAACTGGCTGCACAGCGGTGTACACAGGGTAGGGTACCATGAGCAGACCAGACAGGAGCCACGTGGCCAAGATCACACGAGCCGCGTGGGAGCGCGTCTGCCACACCCGTGCCTGCAGTGGTCGGCAGATGGCGCTGTACCGCTCCAGGGCGATGGCCACGAGGCTGAGCGTAGACACGCTCACAGACACCCCTAAGAAAGGGAAGAGGAAGAGGTCGCCTCAGAAAGGAAATTTGCACCATCACTCACCAGTGTGGTTTCCTCAGTCCCCCTCCCCCCAATCAGGAAAGAATTCTACATTTGCCAACGACTTTAGGGAGGGGAGAGGTTCAAAGGACAGGGTGGTTGTCTCACCCACCCATGAGGTAGGAAACTGCCTTGCAGATGACTGTTCCAAAGACGAATGTGCCCATAAGGTTGGGCAGGAGTGTGAAGGGCATGCAAGCCACGGCTAGCAGGAGGTCGCTGACTGCCAGGGAGAGCAGGAAGGCGTTGGTGACAGTTCTCAAGCGGCGGCTCAGTCCCAGGACCACAATGATGAGCACATTTCCTCCAACGCTCATGAGAAAGATCAGTGCATACAGGGTGATTCTAATGGCCAGCTCCAATTCTGGGCAGAAAAGGGAGAAGTGGCAGAAAAGTTCTGGCCCCCACGCAGCCACGCCCTCATTCCTCTTATCCTCCACCTCACTACCCAGACAGATCCTTGCAACCCAGGAACCTCCGACCCCCCCCCCCCCACCAGGGCCTACTCGGTAAATGGTACACTTAAAATCCCTTACCATTCTAAAACCCAAGGCTTGGTTAAATTGTCTCAACTCTACCCTCCCTTCAGAAAGCCTGTATCTTCTCAGGGTTCATTCCAAATACTTTCTTCTCTTTGCAGTCCCACTTCTGGAAAGAATTATATTTGTGTCTTTTCAGTTGCTCAATCCAGGACAATCCAAGGCTCTGTCCTCCATCATTGTTTTGGATACTTCTTTCCAAGGTCACTGATCTCTAACTGCCAAATCCAAAGGTTCTCTTAGTCTATTCTGTTTGACCTCCCTGCACTGTTCGATACTGTTGACTACCCACTCAGTACCTTTAGAACCACATCAGATCATATCTGTTTTCTCTAAAACAAACAGCCCTCTCCCCTCAAGTAAGTCCTTCACTGCTAGGTACCATCTGCAACCCCCTAGCATGTCATCAAGATCCTCCTCCTGCCTCTCCTCCTCTATCCTCCTCCCTGTACTACACCCACTCCGGCCACGGGATGACTCAGTTTCTTGAATGCATCATGTGTACTCGTGACTCTCTCCCTGCTCAAGTTGTTTTCTCAGCCTGGAATACTCTTTCACCAACCTCCATTGCAAACTTATTTTCTGTATCTGGCAAATCCTACCCATCCTTTGTCTGTTAAGACTAGACCGACTGCCACCCCTTCTGGCCTTTCCAGACACCTCCTTTGGGTACTAATCTCTCCTTCCTCTGACCTATGCACACTCCTTCTGTATCTATTAGCACCCTTTTTACTTACTGCTGTGTATTTTAATTATCTCTAAACGTTCATTCTCACTCAATAAACATTTACAGAGGAATCCCTTTGTGCTAGGCATTGGGGACATGGGGATGATTATGGCAAACTCTCTGCCATGTGAGAACTTACAGTGGACAGGGAAAATGAGCTACATAAACAGATAATTGCTACACCGTGTGGTAAGGTGCTGTGGGAGCTCACAGGAGGGACACCTTGTGTTGCTGGGTGAGTCAGAGGGGATGGGATTCTGACACCATTCATTTGTGCCATTGGCCTATTAGAAGATGAATTCAGCTTTAGACCTCCATATCACAACCCTGCAGACCTACACAAAATTGAATTCAACTGGACTGAATCACTGTATCCATGGCCTCAGCATGAGGGAGGGAGCTTCTACTTTAAAGGGAAAGAGGGCAGGGGGCAGCGCCTCTCAGGTTATACTGTGGGAAAGGCCCAGAGGTGTTATCCTCTCTTCTCCAGCCCCATACTTTGGCTGATTCTTGACTTGGCCCCAAATTGAACTGTTTTCTCACAACAATAACCAACAATAGGAGTTGTTGCAGGTATTGAGTAAATGCTATTTATAGGAAATTCCCAAACCGAACCCAGCAACAACCTTCCTTGCTCAGGACTGCACAGCTAGTAAGGGGCTGAATCAGAATAGAAGCTAAGTCCCTGGATCCCTAAAATGCTTTGCCTCCCAGGTTCCCTTACTACTCTGTCATTCACTGTGCTGCCTCCTTCCCCCAATCAAATCTCAATCTAATTGTCTCCATCTCCCTCTTTCTTTATTCAATCATGGCATGTCTCACTCTATTATCATATTTACATCTCTGTCTTTCCTTACTAGGCTATGAGCTTCCTGGGAACAGGGACAAGGCCCATCTCCTTCTCTACTATACCCCTAGCACTCAACATGATGTCTGGCATATAGGAAGCCGTCTACAGGTGAACGTTGATGAATCTGTCTTTCAATACAGAAACACGCCTGCTCCCCCTCCTCATCTATCTCTCACTTCTGTCCATGCCCTCTCCTCTCTACCTGTATCTCTTTGGGAATGTATGTTGGAGGGTCCTTGTGGGGTCCATGACAGGTTGTGATTCTCAACATATTACTTTTCTTATTATAGACAAACCACTTGTGTCTCTTTAGAAGCTGGGTCCTTCACTGTAAGGGAGGAATATAGAAGGGTTCTATGTGACACATTTATACTTATATATGTGTGTGTAAGTGTGTTTTTATAGGGGGAAATAACCTTTGGAAGGGGGGGTCTCTATCAGAGAGGTCCTTGGATGGAGAAAAGAAGCATTCTCTGTCTCCTCCACGTCACTGGTCCTCTGTCACTACTTCCTTAATCTCTCTAGTTCCATCATTTTTCTCACATTCTCCTCTGGACCTCTCTTCAACTAATTCTCTATGCAATTACCACACCTCAAGTTGGCATAGCACTCCCAAGTGTGAGAAACACATTTCTCATTCGGTTATCCGGCGGATGTGTTCCATGTATGTGCCTTGAGCTTGGCTAATTGCAGTATACCAGAAAAATGAGGCCAGGCTTCATCTTTATGAAGTTTCCAATCTGCTTGGGGTCTCCTGAAATCTAGAGGCCAAAGTCTCAGTAAGAATAACCAGCAAGTGTACAGCACTTTGCTCTTCCACTGAGCCTTCCTAGCTGTTATTTTACCCTCAGCCACTGCTTCTCCAAGTCTTTGTTGTTGAACTAGGGAGACATGAGAAATTCTAATTAAAAGCAATCTTAGTGTTTGGGGGGAGAGAGGAAAGGATTTAGTGGGTGGAGCACAAGGGATTTTTTTAGTGCAGTGAAACAGTGTATGATACAGTAATAGCAGATAATATATATTATATATCAGTATATATTGTGGAATACATATATACATATATATATATATATGTATCAGTATATATTTGTGGAAACTCACATAACTGTATAACAGAAAATTGAACCCTAAACTATAGAATTTAGTTAATAGGTATCAACATTGGCTCATCAATTGTAACAAAATTCCCATAATAAGGCAAGACAATAATAAACTCACTTTCTCTCTTTCTTTCTCTCCCCAAATCCCCGTAAGAGAAAAGGGAATAAATGGGAATCCTGTTCTTTCTGCTCATTTTCTGTGAATCCCAAACGGCTCTAAAAGCAGCCTATTAAAAAATCACATGCATACAAAATAAATCAGAATTAAGATTGTGTGTGTGTGTGTGTGTGTGTGTATGCATCCATGTATGTTTGTGTGGCAGAATATGAGTGACCACAGTGGCATCAGTAATCAGAAACCTGTTGGGTTGTCAGGGTAGAAGGACAGGAGATGGCAGTTCCTGGGGAGCAGCCACAGTGCCTTCATAGTCTATCCTTAGGCATATGCTTCCTTGGAGATAAGAGAGAGCAGCAATCAGACTAGGGAACTCAGAAGGCTGGGGCAGTTCAGTTTGTCTTCTGGGGTGTGGAGGTCCTGATTTTTTTTTTTAAATCCAGATGATGGCAGAGAAGTATGAGCACAAAAATCCAGGCAATGTGACATAAGACAAAAAGCAGGATTTTTAAAAGAAAGGACTCCATAGAACCCAGAAGCTGCTGATGCCTCCAGTCTCAACTTTCACTGCAGTGTTGAATCTGATCACCCTTGCTCATGGATGTCAGTGTACTAAGCCATGTCTCTGTTGTGAGCATGGATGACATTCAGCTGAATGTGGGTAATATAGCTGGTGAATGGGAGACATCCAAATGTCAATCAGAACTAAGGGAGCAGAAATAATAAGCAAGGATGTGTAGGTAGTATCAGAATGAGCATTGGGTAATACTTTGGTTTTTGAAGTACTGTGTGGGTTGGTGAAAGCAAGTCTTATTTTTCTAGGTGATATCTGGAGGAGGGTAACATCTGTATGTCTATAAGTAATATTGGATTGAGCGTGGGTTACATTTAAGTTGAGGTAATATCTTAGCAAGTGTTGTCACATTTGAATAAGCAAGGGTTACATCCAAGCCTGTGTAGATGAAACCTCATTTTGTAGGTAATACCTTCAGGAAGCATGGGTTATGTTCAGATGTCTGAATGTGAGTGGGGGAATATCCAAATGATGATGGTAATAGCTGAGAGAGCAGAAGTAATATCCAACTGTGTGTGGGCAGTAACATATAAGTATAGATGTGAGATGTTAACATGTTACATTCAATTAAGATGTTAACCTTTTGCTTTTTTATTTTTTTGTGGTATTGGGGATTGATCCCAGGGCCTTGTACATGCTAGGCAAGCAATCTACCACGGAGTTACATCCCCACCCCCTTTTATTTTTTATGAGACAGGATCTCATTGAGTTGCTCAAACTGGCTTTGAACTTGCAATCCTCCTTCCCCAGCCTCTGGAGTAGCTGGAATTATAGGTGTGCACCACCATGCCTAGCTAAGATGTTAATCTTGATTTAATGAAATAACTATTATCCTGAGTGAACACAGATAATGTTTGGATTTTTGCTCCCACTGCATGTGGGAAAGTAGAATCTGTTATTTTATGGGTAATGTTTGGAGAAGTGTTACTTAAGCAAGGATGGGCAGTATATGATTGTGTGTGGATAATAATAAATGAAAGTGAGTAGAGTTTGACGGATAGATAACATCTAAATGACTTTGGGCAATATTACAGTGATGTGGGTTACGCCTGTCTGTGGGTGACATCTGAGTGGATATGGGTTATAAGTAAGTCTGTAGATTTATATGAGAATGGTAACATTGGAATGGGCCTGTGTAGCATATGAATCTGTGGGGGTGATATCCTAATGAGTGCGGCTAACAGAGTTTCTGTGTGGAATGTCTGACTGCCTGGGTAGCATCCCAATGTGTCTGAGCAGCAGCGTCCAACTAAATGACATCTATTCTTGCACCTGTGCTTTGAATTGTCACATCTTACTTTTTCAGGACCCTTGCTCTATTTACTATCCTTTTTTCTTCAGAACCGTCAATATTCTCTCTAGCCCTTTTCCATAAAAAGAAAAAAATCTCAAGTAGCTTGGCATGGTGACACATACCTGTAGTTCCAGCTACTTGAGAGGCTGAGATGGGAGGATCACTTGGGGGCACAGATTAAAAGCAGCCCAGGGAACATTGAAAGATCCCATCTCAAAAAAAAAAAAAATAGTTTTCAATGCTCGCATCTCAACTATACCCCACCATACCCCTTTCCTCAACCCCATCCTGTTTCTGGTATGATGATGTTTTTCTCTCTCTTTCTACCAAACTTCTTCCAAGTTTTGTCTACACATCCTTGCTCACTTTTCACAACCCCTTTCTCAAGGGCCCAATCTTCAACCTACTGTGATCAGGTCTCAATACCCACACGTCCTCCTAAGGACTTGTTTGTTACTGAATCTGAAGGATTCTCTTCTGGCCATTTTGTTTTCATCTGACTTGTATCCACAGCATTGGACATCACTTTAACCACCTCACTAAAAACCTGTTTTCCTTGCCTTTTAGAAATACACAGCTCCTGTCCCTGACAGTTTTGTCTAAATCTCTTTCATGGATTTTCATTCCTCTGCATGGTTTAAAAAAAAAAAAATTGGTCTTTTACAGAGTCCTGTTCCAGGACCTCGTTTCTTCTCATTTTACATAGACTTTGTATGATTTTATTGATTCCCATGGTTTTCATTACTTCATCTAGGCAATGGCTTATCAAGTATGTGCCTCTAAGATAAGCTCCAGACCCCTGGATTCAACAGCATAACACCTGCATTTAAACTTAGTTTGCAACTTCCTCTTTCAAACCCATGTCTTTACATAACACCAACATCCATTCATTTGTCCAAACCCAAACCTGGATGTCATTCCTTCACCATTTCTACTCTCTCCACTTCTCAATTGCCAAGCTGTTGATGCCATTTCCAGAAGCGGCTCTCAAATCCATCCACTTCTCTCCATTCCCATTGCCAGTACTTCGGTCTCAGCTAGCATCGTCTTGCACACAGGTCTGTGCAATATAATAGCTTTCTAAGTATCCACTCCCTTCCATCTCACCCTCCCATCCCCTCCATTCTCTACATTGCAGGACTAGTCCTGAAAGTACTACTGCATCTTTCAGTAGTTCCCATTGACCTTAGGATAAAATCCATACTCCTTAGCCAAACCTATAAATACTACAGGCTCTCTGTAAATTCTCTAGGCCGGTCCCTAGTCCGAATATTATTTACCTTTAATGGTATATATTCCAGGCACTCAGAAACTATGTCACACTGAATAAAAGTGCCATAATATACACAATACACATATAATTAAAATTATATATTATATAAAATATATAGTTAGATATAAAAAATTTAGGCTATATATCATATGTGTATAAAATCTCTCTCTCTCTGTGTGTGTGTGTGTGTGTGTGTGTGTGCGCACATTCTATCCTCTGCTTGGGATGCTTTTCACCTCTTTTGCCCCTTCATTTGGCTGGTTCTTCCTCGTCATTTTCAATTTCAATTTATATTCTTCCTCCTCCCCCTCTTCCTCCTCCTCCTCCTCCTCCTCCTCAGGAAGCCAACCTTAATTTCCAGGGCTAGGCTAGGCTAGGGGTGCTCCTCTTGAGTCCCCACTATCTTTCCACCTTTCCCATGTCGTGTGCCATTCCCTGCTTACTTATTCTGAGCTCCACAAAGTAGGAACTGTGTCAGTTTTGCTCAACTCATATCCCTGCTGCCTAGCACAATCTCTGATTCAGTAAATATTTGCTGAATGGAAGGATCTAAGTGACAGTGTGTAACAAGTGGGCCAAGAAAGCATGAATTATTTTGTGGGGAAAATAAATACTTGGATTACTATGTATTCCAACTTTAGAATAACTTTCTTCTGTTTAACATTGTTCCTTCTTTTAGAACCCTACTCTTTGATTTCCTGCTTACTGAACTCTAACTTCAAGACCCAGTTCCCAGGGTCTATTCTCGGTGAAATTCTCAGACCCCATCTCCTTTGGGTGCCTACAATTCAGGCCCTCTGGTGGCACTTCTGTGCTGTGATTTTTCCATTGGCTTGTCTGCACTCAACTGTGAACTCCTGAGACTGCAGACTGGGTCTAGTTCATCCCGAGTCTCTAGCACCTAGCCCAGGGACCACAATAGCAGGTGTTCAGTAAGCACTGAAGGAAAGGAAGAGTACAGAAAGGGAGAGAAATAAATGTATTTTAAGATGTTCATCAAGACAATGAGGATGCTAGCTGATGGGAAGAGTAAAGGTCACTTTGAGGAGTGGGTGATTGGGAGCAGCCTGAAGAGGGGTGGATGGAAGAGAAGATGGTGTGAGGATGGGGACTCAAAGGTTTGGGCTCATGAAGTGGGCAGCCGGCTCTCGGAGGGTGAGCCCTTAAGGAGGGACAGGCTGGAGAGGGAGCTTGGAAGGGACTAGGAGACATTCTGAGAAAGAGAGAACACAGAGACTTGAGGACGCCAACTTGGGAGGCACGGGGGTTTGGGGATGAGTGACATGCAGATGGACAGCTCTGCAGAGCGTCCCCCAGCATCCAGCCTCATTCAGATGGGAGGATCTGTTTGGGGGAGGGGTGTGGGGTGGGAGACACAGGAGATTACAACTCTAACTTCCCATTCAGGCCTTTCAGAGTGCCCATTCCCTCACACGGTGGTCCCCTTCTCTTTGCTTTTCTTTCTTCTTCCTTCCCTTCCCTATTGTGGCTCTGTGAATTGGATGTAAAAGGAAAAAAGATCTAGAAGGGCTGACAAGGGGAGATCCTCGCCTCCGGACTGTGCATCCTGTGTAGTGCATTCTGTGTTGTGGGGTGATCAGGAGCTTTGGGTGTGACCAGGGGACCAGGATGCCAGGGGCTCTGACCAGGTGATGTAAGAGCTGTGGGGAGAGTGTGTGAGAAGGGGCCGAGCGAGTACTAGGCGGGGGACACTGCGGGCATTTGATCAGGCAGCGTGGAGGTCTGGGGGCTCCGTTAGTGTTGTGGGGTGCAGCGAGGAGGAGATTGTGGCGGGGGCTTAGGAAGGCACCCACCTCTTGTCCCGGCTCCGCGGATGCGAGGGGGCTCGCAGCTGATGTTGCCCGCACTGCTGCTGTTGAGGAGGGGGCCACCTGGGCGGCACAGGGAAGCCCCCGGCCCCGGCCCGGGTCCCGGGGCGCTCCGGTTGAGCTTTAGCAGCTCCATGGCCCCCCGAAGAGCCGGCCGCCTCACTCCGCGCGGCC
>PVLC010047261.1:0-11152 GCA_004027655.1 Graphiurus murinus
ATATATATATATATATATATATATATATATATATATATATATATATATATATTTATTGCTGGGTATGGTGGCACATGCTTGTATGCTTGTAATTTCAGTACTTGGGAGGCTGAGACAGGAGGATAGCAGGTTTGCAGCCACCCTCAGCAACTTGTGAGGCCCTCCACAACTTGAGACCCTGTTTCAAAATAAAGAATAAAATAGGGCTAGGAGTGTAGCTTGGAGGCAGAATGCCCCTGGGTTCAATCCCCAGTACCACAAAAAAAAAAAAATATATATATATATATATATATATTTTTATATATATATATATATAAAAAAAATATATATATATATATACCATCTATCTTTGTATTCAATCCCCAGCACCATATGGTGCTGGGGATTGAATACAAAGATAGATGGTCCACTTTTAAGCTAAACCCCCATCCCAGTTTTATTTTACTTATTTTTTTGTGTGTGTATAGTACTGGGGATTGAACCCTGGGACATTCTACCTCTGAGTTATACCTCCAGCCCTATTTTATTTTTTATTTTGAAACAGGGTCTTACTGAGTTTTGGAGGGCCTCACTAAGTTACTGAGTCTGGCTGTGAACCTGTTGTCCTCTTGTCTCAGCCTTCCAAGTACTGGGATTACATGGTGTGCCACCACACCTGGCTCCGATTTTATTTTTTAAAATTTTTTGCGGTACTGAGGATTGAACCTAGCGGCATTCTACCTCTGAGCTACACCCCCAGACCTATTTTATATTCTTTATTTTGAATCAGGGTCTCACTAAGTTGCAGAGAACCTCACTAAGTAGCTAAGGCTGGCTGCAAACCTGCAATCCTCCTGTCTCAGCCTCCCAAATACTGGGATTATAGGCATGTTTTTTTTTTTTAACAGGGTCTTGCTAAATTGCTGATCCCCCTAACCCTAACCCTTGAACCTGTGATCCTCCTGTCTCAGCCTCCCAAGTACTGGAATTACAGGTGTGCGCCACAATGCCTAGCTTAAAAAAAAAAAAAAAAAAGAATTATAGACACTGAAAAATGGGAAAATTGGACTTTTTAGACATTGAAAAATGGGAAGATTAGACTTAGAAATAGGGATTTCCACCTTCCTCCAACAAATTGGGAACTCCTGCAGATAAGAAACCCACATGCCCAATGGTAGCCACCTTCTGCAGCCGGGCACTCAGGACATGCACTTCCGGTCACACTCGATTTAGGGATCCTGACCACTCACCAGCTGTTGGCTTCCTTATCCCCAGTTTATTTTACTTACTTTCGTTATTGGAATTTGAGTCTGTAACCACTGATGGACAGCAGAGCCTTCAGTTCACATCAAATGGCCTAGAAAGGCAGAGGGGCCTGCCAGGACACGCAGTCCACCACGGCATGGCCGGGTCTTCCGTCAGCCTCCTGGGACAGTCCTGACCTTCTCTAGTGTTGGGGGTCACACACGGGGCCGCATGCGCACTAGGCCGTTCCTCGACTGCTGAACTGCATCCTCAGCCCCACAGTTCTGACCTCAAAGGTCTCTTAGGGAGACTTAGGAACACTGCAAACCCCAGGATTGCAGGGTCTGCATGGGAGCAGGGCTGCGTGACCTGAGGGGGTCACGGGCGGCATCTGACTCTTGGTGGGCGTGCCTGGCCCAGGCCTGTTCCCACGGTAGGGCAGGGGAGGAGGAGAGAAAGTGGCTCTGATGGAGGTGAGAGCAAGAGGCCAGACACCTGGAGCAGGCAGAGGTGGTGCCTGGCCCAGAGGCACGCTCCACACCCTCTCTGCAAAAACTGCTGCAAGTGCAGAAATACAGAAATGTGCAGAGGCCGACAGCAGGGCTCCAGCTCGCCTTGCATGCACGCAGCCCTCGGTGGCCCCACCCCAGCCCCAGATCAGCCATGCACGACTTTCAAGCAACTGGGGGTTTAATTTAAAGATGAGCGTTTTTTTTTTAACCACAGGTGGCTGAGGTTTGAGTAGAAGAGGGGGAGGGGAGGGGAGCCTCCCTCACTTCTTCCAGATGTTGCCCAAGTGGGGGGCCCTGCCCTGGGAGGAGACTTAGTGATGTGGGGAACAGGCTGGTTGTCAGGTGAGAAAAAAGCCCCCTGGGGTCTTCCCTCCTTTGTGTCCCCCTCCCCAGTCCCCTCTCCTCTGGCCCAGGGACAGCTCTCCTACTCCCCCCTCACCACAGGCCCCTGTTCCTTTGCTGTCTGGGGTCTCTCTTGCCCAGGGAGAGCCTGGAGCGGGGAATGGCACTCTAGTAGGGCCATCCCCGAATCCAGGCCCACTTCTCCACCGAGTCACTGACTGAGAGCAAGTCTCCCCACAGCCCTGTGTGCTCCTCTGTAAGATGAACGCTCAGCCTGAATGAGCCTCTGGCAGGTTGTGGTGCACAGGTGGGCCATGTCAATCACTGACCTCCTCCTGGCCTGGGACAAGGCAGAGCAGTGGCAAGAGGCGGCGCCCTCCTTTCTCTGGCTCCTCTGCTCCCTCCGCCTCCCCCTCTGCAAACGTGCGCCCCACGCCCTCTCCCCTCCACGCTGGGTCTGGGCCAGCTGTTCCCGTGGCTCCAGAGGGAGGCCCTAGGGCCCGGCCCGGCCTTCTTCCCTCCTGGGGAATGGAACGGGGTCAGGAATGCCCGGCCCCTGCTCTGCCTGGGATAGACTCAGGACCCTCCTCGGGTGGGGTCTAGGCTTGGCCAAGTCACCCTTGCCTCAGACCCAGGAAGTGGCTTTCCAGCTGGCCCAGAACTGGATCCGAACCAACTTTGACGTCTACTCTCGAAAGTCGGCCATGTATGAGAAGGTGAGCTGCAAGTGGCCCTGTCCACCAGAGTGGGGGCGTCAGGCCCGCCAGGCCCAGGGCAGGGTGGGCGGCACAGTGGCGGCACCCAGTGGCCACTCTCGGAACTGCAGGCTGGGGCTGCAGGCCACAGCAGTTGGACATGCTGGTGGGCAGAGTAGGCGCTCAGAGAAAATCTAAATGAGATAGACTACATGTAAACTGACGAAAGTCAGCGGTAAGGAGCAAGCCCTGAAGGAAGCCAGAGGAAGCCACCGCCTACCTAGGAAGGGTAAGAATGACTTCGATGTTCTCAGACACCACACAAGCAGGAAGAGAGCAGAGGGAAGTATGTGAAGTGTAACGAAAGACAAAGCCACCATCGAGTTCTGTATCTTTCAGAGTGAAGGAGAAATGAGAACTTTCACACACAAACAAAAATTGACAAATTCAGCAAAGTGTCTGGATACAAAATCAATCTTCAAAAATCAGAAGCTTTCCTGTATGCCAACCATAAAACCACTGAAAAAGAAGTCCAGAAAACAATTCCACTCACAATAGCACCCCAAAAAATAAAATACTTAGGGATAAACCTAACCAAAGAGGTCAAAGACCTCTATAAGGAAAACTACAAAAAGCTGAAAAAAGAAATCGTCAAAGACCTTAGAAGATGGAAAAATCTACCATGCTCTTGGATAGGCAGAATAAATATCATCAAAATGGCCATCCTCCCAAAAATGATCTACAGATTCAATGCAATACCCATGAAATTACCAAGGTCACTCCTCACAGACATAGAAAAACCAGTCCTTAAATTCATTCGGAACAGCAAAAAGTGCAGGATAGCTAAAGTAGTTCTTAGCAACAAGAACCATGCAGGAAAGTATCACAATACCTGACTTCAAACTTTACTACAAAAATTGAAATTTTAGATAGCCAGGCGTAGTGGCACATGCCTGTAATCCCAGTATTTGGGAGGCTGAGACAGGAGGATCACAGGTTTGAGGACAGCTTCAGCAAGTAGCAAGACTCTCAGTAACCTAGTAAGACCCTGTTTTAAAACAAAAACAAAACAAAAAATAGGCAGGTGTGGTTTGTAATCCCAGTACTTGAGAGTCTGAGACAGGAGGACCACAGGTTCACTTCCAGCCTCAGCAACTTAGTGAGACACTCTACAATTTAGTGAGACCCTGTTTCCAAATAAAAAATAAAATAGGGCTGGGGTGTAGCTCAAAGGTAGAATGTTCCTGGGTTCAATCCCCAGTACACCACACACACACACACACACACACACACACACATACACACGTAATTAAAAATAAAAAATTAGCCGGGCGTGGTGGCACACACTTGTAATCCCAGCATTTGGGAGGCTGAGACCGGAGGATCCGGGTTCGAGGCCAGCCTCAGCTGCTTAATGAGGCCCTCTGCAACTTAGTGAGACCCTGTTTCAAAATAAAGAATAAAAAATAGGGCTGGGGCTGTAGTTCGGAGGTAGAATGGCCCTGAGTTCAATCCCCAGTACCGAAAAAAATAAAATAAAATAAAGAGCCGGGCGTGGTGGCGCACGCTTGTAATCCCAGCATTCGGGAGGCTGAGACCAGAGGATCCGGGTTCGCGGCCAGCCTCAGCTACCTAGTGAGGCACTCCGCAACTTAGTGAGACTCGGTTTCAAAAATAAAGACTAAAAAATAGGGCTGGGGGTGTACCTCGGAAGTAGAATGCCTCTGAGTTCAATCCCCAGTACCGCAAAAAATAAAAATAAAAATAAAATAAAATAAAATAAAATAAAAATAAAAATTACACACACATAATTAAAAATAAAAATTAAAATGGGCTTGGGGTGTAGCTCACAGGTAGAACACCCCTGGGTTCAATCCCAAGTAACCAAAAATAAATATGTACATACATACACCTGGACATGGTGGCGCACGCTTGTAATCCCAGTACTTAGGAGGCTGAGGTAGGAGGATTGCAGGTTCACCGCCACAGTGGAGGAGGGATTCGTTTTGGGCTTAGTGAAGCCCTCCACAACTTAGTGAGACTCTGTTTCAAAATAAAGAATAAAAATAGGCTTGTATTCCCAGCATTTGGGAGGCTGAGACCGGAGGATCTGGGTTAACAGCCAGCCTACCTAGTGAGGCATTCCGCAACTTAGTGAGACCCTGTTTCAAAATAAAGAATAAAAAAATAGGACTGAGGGTGTAGCTCAGAGGTAGAATGCCCCTGAGTTCAATCCCCAGTACTGCAAAATAAATAAATAAAAATAGGGCTGGGGATGTAGCTTGGAGGTAGAATGCCCCTGGGTCCAATCCCCAGTACAGCAAAAAAAATTAAATACATGCATACATTTTTTTTTTCAGTACTGGGGATTGAACTCAGGGGCATTCTACCTCCGAGCTATACCCTCAGCCCTATTTTTTTTTTTTTAATTCTTTATTTTGAAACCAGATCTCACTAAGTTGCGGAGTGCCTCACTAGGTAGCTGAGGCTGGCCTCGAACCCGGATCCTCCGGTCTCATCCTCCCAAATGCTGGGATTACAAGCGTGCGCCACCATGCCCGGCTCTACATACATCTTCTAACCACGGCTTTTTCAGCAGGCTTTGCTGCTGAATTCAAGGAGGAAGTGTCTCGGGGGAAGCAGCATAGGAGCAGCCAAGAGTTGGTTTGCAGCTCTCCTGAATGCTAGGTGGCAAGCGGCGTGGCTGCTCTGAGTTTTCTGATCTTTATGTCTCGTTGATAGTGTCCCCAGACCAGCATGACTTGCGTTACTAACAGCAAAAATGGACGCCTTTTCAAATCAGTCCATTCACAGCAAACCACAGTCCTTAATCACAGTCATGCCCAGAACAAAGATTAGCACGGAACCGATTAGAGCACTGTTGAACTCTTTCTTGTTACACTTTGAATCATTAGGTTTTGATTAGTCAGGGTCATGGGGACACCAAGAAGTATACTTACTCTCCTGGTACCATCATAATCTTCTCCCTGGACTACCTCTTCAAGAGCCCTAAATGCTTCTCTGTACAGCAAATGATCCAGAGACAGAACAACAAAAACAGGAAAAAAGTAAAAAGAAACACTCACTGGTTTTGTGAATTCCCTGGAGACAAAACGAGTCCCTTATGACGAGGATAGAAAGTGATGTTGGCGTCCAAAGCTATAGTCAATCTGTGTTTTTTATTTTTATTTTTTGTGGTGCTGAGGATTGAACCCAGGAGCATTCTACCTCCAAGCCACACCCCTGGCCCTAATTATTTATTATTTGTTTGTTTGTTTCTTTGTTCATTTTGTGGTACTGGGGATTGAACCCAGGAGCATTCTACCTCCAAGCTACACCCCCAGCCCTTTTTATTTTTATTTGGAAACAGGCACTAGGTTGATGAGAGTCTAACTAAATTGCTGAGGCTGTCCTCCAACCTGTGATCCTCCTGTCTTAGCCTCCTAAGAACTGGGATTATAGGCATGTGCCACAACACCCAGCTTGTGGTCAATCTTTAAAATTGAAAATCTTGACAAAACAGGGGCAATAATTAATTCTGGCCAAAGGTCCCTCTGTACCATTGCAAACTATAACCTCATCTAATAGGTAGACAAAGGGCAGCCTACCAGGAAAGTGTAGTCTCCCTACAAGGAACCAAGGCCTAGCCAATCAGACAGCTGAGCTTTCAGCCAATCATAGCAGCTGAGCGTCCAGCCAATTACAAGCTTCGAACTGCTCAGATGCGTCCAAATAAGGTAAATGCCAACTGTAACCAATTAGGCTCTTTTTGTAAGTGGTTTCCTTTTTCCCTCTATAAATACTGCCTGCTGGCTGCTAGGTGGAACTCCCAGCCTTGACTGGTTCAGGGTGCTGCCAGATTCACCAATTGCCTCTTTGCTTAAATAAACACTGCTAAATTGAATTTGCATAAAGTTTTGCTCACAGTGACCAACCCTGCTAAAGGGGCCACAGCCAACACCTTTGACCAGAGTCCTACAAGAGAGGTCACACATGGCTGAACTCAGAGGCGACCTCCTGTCCCCTATCTCCCAGAGTCACTTCAGGCCTGAGCCCACTCTCTTCCACCCACTCCTCTTCCAGGATACTGAGGGACAAGCTTCTTAAGGCAAATCTAAGCCCATATTCTTCTCTGCCGGCTACTTTTGGTGTGTGTGTGGGGGAGTGGGGGTACTGGAGATTGAACCCAAGGCGTTCTACCTCCAAGCTACACCCCCAGCCCTATTTTTTTTTTTTTTTTGGTACTGGGAATTGAACCCAGGGACATTCTACCTCTGAGCTAGTCCTATTTTTTACCCCTAGTCCTATTTTTTATTCTTTATTTTGAAACAGGATCTCACTAAGTTGCGGAGGGCCTCACTAAGTAGCTGAGGCTGGCTAGGAACCTGGATCCTCTGGTCTCAGCCTCCCAAGTACTGGGATTACACACATGTGCCACCACACCTGGCTCTCCCAGCCCTATTTTTTACTCCTTATTTTGTCTCTTTTTTTTTTTTTTTTTTTTTGCGGTACTGGGGATTGAACCCAGGGGCATTCTACCTCCGAGCTCCACCCCCAGCCCTATTTTTTATTCTTTATTTTGAAACAGGGTCTCACTAAGTTGCGGAGTGCCTCACTAGGTAGCTGAGGCTGACCTCGAACTCCGATCCTCTGGTCCCAGCCTCCCGAATGCTGGGATTACAAGCGTGCGCCACCACGCCCGGCTTTTACTCCTTATTTTGAAACAGAGTCTCAGTAAGTTGTGGAAGGCTTCACTAAGTAGCTGAGGCTGGCTTTGAAATTGTTATCCTCATGTCTCAGCCTTCCAAGTACTGGAATTACAAGCATGCCTGGCTTTCTGTCAGCTACACGAGGCAGCTGGCTCGTGGCATGGCCAAAGCCTTTCGCAGGCCGGTGCCACCATGTCCCTTCAGCTCCTGTCTCAGCCTCCCTGCAGGAGGCCACGCTGTCTGGAGCCAGGCCGGGCTCTCACTGTCCCTCAACAGTCTGTTCTTACACTGGAAGCCTCCTTCTGCCCATTCCCTTTGTGAACTCCTAGGCGATCTTCAAGACCCATTGCAAATGTCACCTCTTTAGTGGGTCTTCCTGACCCCTCTGCTGCCTGAATGCGTAGGCTCTCTTGTCCGCACCCACATTCCTGAAGATAGTAAGGAGGGTCCCTGGTGTTTCGTACAACAGTGGTGATAGAAGCTTCTGCCATTCTGTTTGCAATGTTAACAAAATGGTCACCCTCTGAGGCTCGTGGTGTGGGGCCCGCCCAAGGAATTGGCATGGGTACAGCTCTGGTTCTCAGTTGCCCATTCCATGCCCCCCGCCCACGTATCCGATGGAAGGCTTGGGCAGTGGGAAGCAGGGGAAGCGGAAAGTAGAAGGGCGGTGACAGCTGCAGCCAGTGCGCAGGGGCTGGCAGGCCGGGTGCAGACCACGCCTCAAAGCCTGGACTTTGGCTGCCTGGCTAGGCACTGATGCTCATTGTCACGGTCACAGCTGCCATGGCCGAGAGGAGCTGCTGGGAGCTACGCCTGCTGCTTCTGCTGGGTCTGGGGCTCAGGTCCCAGGAGGCCCTCCCGCCACCCTGTGAGAGGTAGGCATCGGGGAGGCCGGATGAATCTCCAGTCTCTGAGCGTCATCTCTTCAGAGAGAAGGGACGAAAATTGGGTTTCCTTGTGTAGCAGGATCTGTGTCAGGCCCGACTCCCAGCTCCTGAGGCTGATTGTGCTGGTCCCTGCCCTGCTGGCCGGAGCCTGCCCCCCAGGCTGCCCTTCTCAGGATCCTTCCAGCAAACTCTCTCCCACCCTGGGTGGGAGCGTTGGGGCTAAGCCCTGGCCCTGATGCTCTCTCTGGGCCCAGAGAGACCCTCTTTCCTGAGCCTCAGCCTCCATCACCAGTGGCCGCGTTGAGCGAGCCGTCCTGCCTCCGGGGCTCAGGGCTCCTCCCCCTTCACCCCACATGGACTCACTGGCTCCGGCCCCCCAGCTCCTCCCCAGCGCCTGCAAGAACAGTGAAAACAGATGCCAAGGAGGGAAAGAGCGCGGCAGGCGGGACAGTGCACCTAGGAGCACAGGGGAGCCAGGACCAGAGGAGGTCTCTGAGGGGCAGGACCATGGAAAGAACTCCATGACCATAGTCCGGGCACAGACACTCTGTGGTGCAAAGGGCCTGAGGCACCTTTCAAGGATGGGGAAGAAGGCCAGCTCAGAAGTGGGATGAGGCCAGGAGGGGAGGGGCTCCAGGAAAGAGGGGACCAGGCCTTGGGCGCCGGTGGTAGGCTGGGGGCTGTGCCGAGTACCCGCGCAGGAGACATGTTCTGAAGACTGGGCTCTTGTGGCTCACTGACGTCTGTGCGGAGTGTGAAGGGCAGGGCGCTATCTGGGATGATGGCTGGCTTGATCCTGAGCACAAGGACTTCAGCGAGGCTGTACGCTGTTCTGTCAAATGTTAGGTTGCTCACCACACATGGGCAAAAGGAATCTGTTGTTGGTGCCTAAGGCTGACCTCGGGCCAGTCATCCGCTGGGGACCTGTCAGGTAGTTGTCCCCATGGCTGAGGTTCACTGCAGTGGAGGGTGGCTGTGACCGCTGTCGAGGTACAGACATACAGTGTGGGGTCCCGGAGGAGAGCCCAGCCTTCCAGATGTCCTAGCCCAGTGGATTTATACGGACCACACTGTTATTTTTCTATCAACAATGTGTGGGAACACTTTTTTTTTTTTTTTGCAGTACTAGGGATTGAACTCAAGGGGCATTCTACCTCCGAGCTACACCCCCAGCCCTATTTTTTTTTTTTATTCTTTATTTGGAAACAGGGTCTCACTAAGTTGCGGAGTGCCTCACTAGGTAGCTGAGGCTGGCCGCGAACCCAGATCCTCTGGTATCAGCCTCCCAAATGCTGGGATTACGAGCGTGCACCACCACGCCCAGCGTGGGAACACTCTTGACAAATTACCAACAAGTCGGTTCCTCGGGGGCCAGTCATAGAGGTGTGGAGTGCCCGAGTGTCTGACCTTAGGTACTCAGTCTCCAGTCTCCAAAGGTCACACTGATACTGGTTGGTCAAAGGCCCACACCGTAAATGAGATTTTTAGTATAAAATATCTGGCATGGTCCAAGGTCCCAGATAAGCACTTACCAAGCAGCATATTCTAGCACATTAATAATGTGCTTTCATGTGGGTCACGGGGCAGAACTTGCTTTGAAATATGCAGGGTCAATATCAACCTAAGACAGAGGCTCGTTGAATGACTCATCGAGACCCCATGAAGGTTAAGATTAAGTACCTGGTAGGAAACGACCTAAGACAGGCACAGTCCTTCGTGCATTTTAAAATAAAAACGGGGGAGTTGTGGGACCCCAGCTGGGCTTTTTCCCCCCTGGCAGTTGCTATCTGCATATATGAGTAATTGTACTGATTATTCTGCTATGGCTATATTGGTGTCTCGAAGTCTGGAGATTGTTCCTAGGATGCGTAGATGAAAGACCCTCGTACTTCTTAGAAAGTAAATATATGATCCTAAAGGTTTGTGGTTTTATGACTCTAGAAAGTTTGCTTGACCAGGCTATGTTAAGAATGTGGGCTATAAAGCCGGGCGTGGTGGCGCACGCTTGTAATCCCAGCATTCGGGAGGCTGAGACCGGAGGATCCGGGGTTTCGGCCAGCCTCAGCTATCTAGTGAGGCACTCCGCAACTTAGTGAGACACTATTTCAAAATAAAGAATAAAAAATAGGGCTGGGGATGTAGCTCGGAGGTAGAATGCCCCTGAGTTCAATCCCTAGTACCGCAAAAAAAAAAAAAAAAAAAAAAAAAGAATGTGGGCTATATTAGCCGGGCGTGGTGCGCGCACGCTTGTAATCCCAGCATTTGGGAGGCTGAGACTAGAGGATCTGGTTCGCGGCCAGCCTCGGCTGCTTAGTGAGGCCCTCCAGAACTTAGTGAGACCCTGTTCCAAAATAAAGAATAAAAAAAATAGGGCTGAGGCTGTAGCTCGGAGGTAGAATGCCCCCAGGTTCCATCCCCAGTACCACAAAAAACAACAACAAAAGAAAAGAATGTGGGCTATACATGTAAAACGAAGAAGCGGTGCTATTTGTGTTCTGACAATGATTGATATGTCGTGAATGTCTACCTAACCCTGTTGTACTCAAGAAATGTATAAAAAATCCGTGCTGAAAAAAGAAAAAACAGCCGGGCGTGGTGGCGCACGCTTGTAATCCCAGCATTCGGGAGGCTGAGACCGGAGGATCCGGGTTCGCGGCCAGCCTCAGCTACCTAGTGAGGCACTCTGCAACTTAGTGAGACTCGGTTTCAAAATAAAGAATAAAAAATAGGGCTGGGGGTATAGCTCGGAGGTAGAACGCCCCTGAGTTCAATCCCCAGTACCG
>PVLC010047262.1:0-11155 GCA_004027655.1 Graphiurus murinus
TGCAGACAAACTGAGCCCAAAGGTTTTGAGAAGTTAGTTGGGAGATCAGTATGGGGTTGGTCCTTGTAATTTGGATGCTAATAAACAATATGGCTTTATTTGAATATTCTAGCAGGCACTGTCAGTGCTTTATCCCCACTGGCCTTAACCACTTTCATGAGCATAGGCCTGAGTTCCAATTGCTAGCCTTTCTGTCTTCTCCTTCAACAGCTAATTCTGGTCACTAAAACAGGATCTGCTCAAGTTCATTGTAAGTCAGAAGTGTTGCAGAATAAAGTCATTCAATCAATGGGAGTTGGTAGATAATTATGTACTCCAACTCCTGCACCTCTCTAGAAGAATATCTAAGAAATTCATTCTCTACTGGTACATAGAATTCTCAAGCAAGATTATATTCCAGAGGCACAGAGCTTGATAAAACATTATCTATTGGTTTCCTTCCTTTCCTTGCCTATACTATTATACACATCTGCAAACTTAAATGCCTCAAAAGAACAGGAATTTATTAATTTGTTCTCTCAAAGTTCTAGTGGGTAGAGTGCAAAATCAAGCATAAAATCAAGGTGCAGGCAGGGCCATGGGCCCAATGGAAGCTCAAAGGAAGAACACTTTTTCACTTCTTCTTTGATTCTGACAGTGGCCAGCAACCTTGGCATTCCTTGTCTTACCGCAGTACCACTGGAATCTCGGCCTCCATGATGGTCTTCTTCCTTGTGTCTCTTTATCCAAATACTTCACTCCTTCCTATTATAAAGACATAAGTTATTGAATTTAGAGCCCATCCTAACCCAGTATGACTTCAACTTGACTACATCTGCAAAGACCCTATTTCCAAAAAAAAATGTTAGACTACAAATATACTCTAAATACATATACATATACATGTAAATATAAATATAGATGTTGGGAAGACACTGTCCAACTCAGTACATTTTCTCAACTCTTTTAGCTATATCCACTATTTCTTAAGACCATCTTTCAATGAAACAATTTTCACTTAAGTCCTTGTTTCAGGCTCCATTTATGAGAGAACTCTAATTCCTTGTCTAATGACGATGCAGAGGTCTTAGAAGGGGTTAGATGCATCCAGTTGAAGCTTTCTACTTCCCACCATTGCTTCTAGACTAATACATAGAATCACTCTTCATTGTGACCTTAGAAAGGAAGTACTGTTTCTACTTGAGAAAAGGGATTATTCACCAAAATAATTGGAAATTTAGCTATAGAGAAAATCTAGAAACAGGAGATTATTGAGAATGAATTGTGATGGTTCTGGATTGATGGGAATGGAGCATAAGGCTCATAGAATTTTTTAGAAATTTGTTTTCTATTATTTGATTTTATAGTTAATATATTTTTAAGGACAAGGACACTTGGAGCTAACCCAAATGTGCTAGTGGAATGGGTTATCCAAACATGAAAAATAAATATGAGAAAACGTTGGGGTTAAGTGGAAATGAAATGAAAATTCCTAAATTGCCTTGGGACCAAAAAGTAGAGGTGGTACTAAGCTAGAACAGATTTATTAGATAAGGATAGGGAACCCAGCAGCTGACTCTGTTCTCTAGGAGAGTCCTGGAGTTAATTATTTTCCTAAAGCAATAAAATATGAATATGTTTTTAAGTTAGGTTAGCAAGCCTC
The DNA here is from genome assembly GCA_004027655.1 of Graphiurus murinus. Classification (NCBI taxonomy): domain Eukaryota; kingdom Metazoa; phylum Chordata; class Mammalia; order Rodentia; family Gliridae; genus Graphiurus; species Graphiurus murinus. Next base: position 1,643 of record PVLC010047262.1, read on the forward strand.
TGCCTTCACAGACATTAAGAAACTGCTATCCAAATTTTTACATCTGCCTATGCTGACAAATTTTGGTAGATGATGAAAAATTATAGTAATATTTCCCTCTTCACTTCATATATACAGTACCTATTTGCATAACTTAGGACAGCACAACCAGAAAATGAGATGGATTACCTTTACTTTTTCCATTTTAATTTTTTATACTTTAATATATAAATAGTTCCCTTGATGACTGCAGATATGTTATGCTATATAATAGTTACTGAGAAACATCACAGTAATGGTGCTTTTTTTTTTTTTTTAATTGGTTTGCTGTTGGAGTTACTTGTATAAAAACTGGTCTCAAACCAGTATGACTGCATTTATGCATTCATGGTTGACAGGATTGTTGGTAACCTGAGCATATTTTCCCTAGATGACCTTGCCTCCTTGTGTGACAAGGCCCAACTCACTCATGTTCACCTCAATGACTATACCTTTGGTAATAATACACAAAGTACTATATAGTGGGGATGAGGGATTTTTTTTTTTTCCATACCAAGTCTATTGGAAAAATGGAACTTTCAGTTCAGGAAGTGTTACATGGGCTTTTTTAAAACATAAGTCCTTTGGCCTAATGACTCTTTCACATTTAGGTTTTTTTTTTTTTTTTTTTGAAAGGCAGCTCCAAAAAAGACTTTAGAAATCATCCTTTTCCATGCCTTTTTTTTTTTCTTTCTCTCTTTCCTGTTCAAAACGTTTAATACTTCTGTTTTTCCTTGGGCATGAACTTTGGGTAGAGGCACTTCTCATTTTCTCATTTTCCTGACATCTCTTTCCATTTTTGTTTAATCATGTTAGAATATACTTTGGCTTGGAACTTTCCTTCTCTGTCCAGCAGACAGGCAGGAATTTTTCCTGTGAAATTTCTTCATCATTCTTCTATTTGAAGTTTCTCTTTTGTTGCATCTTAATGGTCCTTTTCATTTGTATTTTCTCAACATGAGGGGCTGTTTATTGCAGAGTTTAGTCTTCAAACCTATCATTTTTTTTTCTGCCTTCTTTGAACTTTCATGAGCCTCTCAACTTTCCTTCTTTCTCTTTTTCTTGAAGTAGTCCAAATGATAACCTTAAGTGTTTATGGTATAATTCAATACAGTCATTTTATGACATGGTGATAAGCCACAAAGCCCCTGGGTACAGATCCAGGATCCCACTCCAAGCATCTTAAAGCATCTTAGAACAGGAAAACTTTTTTTTGGAAACACTGTAAAAATTTTAAATCTATTTCCTGACCTTATTTCCAACCCTCTACTATTTGACATCTGAGGAATTAGTGTCAGTTATTTTTAGTGTCAGTTATTTACAACTGAGAGTTCTCTCTCCTCTGTATTTTCCCTATTTTTAAAAATTTTTAATTAAAAATTAAGTTGTGGTGCTGTAGTTATGGTAAGGGGTGCAGATAGAGCCAATTGAGCTAATCTCCAAACTAGTTATCCCTTCTGATTACCTATTGCTGTGCAAAATCCCACACCATATTTACTGACATGTAGCAAGAAGAATCATTTCTTTTCTTGACGCATCTGCAATTTGTGCAGGGCTTTATTGGGAATCTTATCTCATTCGTATGTAGCATCAGTTAGAGAAGTTGGATTGGGGCTGGAGGATACACTTCCAAAGATGGCTCAATCAACATGGCTGGAGAGTCTGTGCTGGTTGCTAGCTGGATACTCTGCCAGAGCACTGACAAGATCCAGGCCACAGGGGTCTTTCCATGTGGTTGCTTTGCTTCCTCAAAACACAGCAGTTTGTGCGAAGAACTGGCATATCTCTTCCCTTACATTATATTAGTTAAAATAGAGAGCCCTGGATTGTCCAAGAGGAAGAAACCTAGAATCACCTCTTTATGAAAGGAGTGATAGAGAATCTAAATATCACTATAAACCCTGAAGTCAATTTCCTTTATCTGCACTCTTCTTAAAATGGAGATTGGGACTATATTTTCTTTAGTTCTCAGTAATGGGACATTTAAAACCCTAATCAATATGTATACACACACACACACACACACACACACACACACACACACATATCAAACCCAGGGACATTCTACCTCTGAGTTACACCTCCTAACTAGCCCTTTTTTATTTTAATTTGAAGCAAGGTCTCATTAAGTTGCTGACTTTCTCATTAAGTTGCTGAGGCTGTTCTCAAATCTATGATCTTCCTGTCTCTGCATTTCAAATACTGAGATTACGGGTGTATGTCACCACTCCCGGCTCTAATTAATATTTTGTTTACAGTTTAACTTTATTTGCCTTAATTAACAGGCAATCAGGTCATTTCATTAGCTATTGTTTTATTAAGTGAATAATTCTCAGACTTATTTTTATAGGAAAAACAAAAGTAGCAAAAAGGCAAATATATTTCAGCTAAGTCCTCAAAACACTTCTTTTTTTTTTTGCAAGGCTGTTGCTTTTTATTTCTTCTGTAGTTGCCTTTGCAAACAGGAAACAGGAAGCACACCTACAAAAACTCTGACATTTCTCAGTCTAATTGGTCTCTGGCTCAGAGTACTTGTGGGTGACTCTTATATCATAAAGGTAATAAGCACAGTCCTCAAAAGAGCAGGAACCAGGTCCCAGGATTTCACTTTCTAAAATTCTTTGGACAGATGCTATGCAAGCCATTTATTACTGGGAGAAAAGCATTCTTAGCTACATTTAGACCTTATGGCCTTAATTCAGGAAGGACTATAAATTTCAGAGTAAATTTACTTATATTAACTTATTTATTTATTTTTTATTATTTTTTATTTTTATAATAATTGGTGCATTGTAATCATACATGTTTGTTAGGTATAAGCTGATAAAAGCATATATGCACACATTTCTCATTTAACCCCTTCCCCAATTCCAACCCCACTCCCTCGCATTCCTTCCTTCTCGAGTTCAGTTTAGTGATTGACCTTGATATATTTGTGAAATTAGGGTACCCCCCCTTCCATCCCCTTTTGTTAACTTCTTTGCTTATCGAGGGTTTCTCCCTTTTCATCTGGTGTCCCGCTTATGCCCCATCTTCTCCCTAGCATCCCCATATTAGGGAGAACATATGCTTTTTTACTCTTTGTGACCAATTAATCTAACTTAACATAATGTTTTCCAGTTGCATCCATTTTCCTGCAAATAACATGATTTTGTTCTTCTTTATGACTGAGAAAATTCCATTGTATACATATCCCATAGTTTTGTAATCCATTCATCTGTGGATGGACATCTTCGCTGTTTCCATAGTTTGGTAATTGTGAATTGTGCAGCTATAAACATAGATGCACATGCGTCGATCTGATAGTTTGGTTTCCATTCTTTTGGGTAGATACCCAGAAGTGGTATTGCTGGATCATATGGTAAGTTCATTTCCATTCATCCGAGGATCCTCCATATTGTTTTCCAAAGTAGTTGCACTAATTTGCAATCCCACCAACAATGTATGAGGGTTTCCACTTCTCCACACCCTCACCAGCATTTGTTGTTGTTCATGTTTTTGATGATTGCCATTCTGATTGGAGTTAGGTGAAATCTCAAGGTAGCTTTGATTTGCATCTCTGATTGTTAATGATGTTGAACATTTCCTCATACATTTATTGGTCATTTGTATTTCTTCTTTTGTGAAGTGTCTATTTATATTCTTTGCCCATTTTTTGATTGGGTTATCTTTTTTCTCAGCGTGATTTTTTGAGTTCTCTGTATATCCTAGATATTAGACCTCTAACAGAAGAGTAGCTGGCAAAAATTTTCTCCCACTCTGTGGGCTGTATGTTGAGGTTCTTGATAGTTTCCTTTGCTGTGCAGAAGCTCTTCAGTTTAATGCAATACCATGTATTGATCTTCCTTTGAGTTGCTTGTGCTTTTGGGGTCTTGTTGAGAAAGTTTTACCTGTGCCTATGTGTTGACTTGTTGGTTCTAAGCCCTGTTCAAGTAGCTGCAAGGTCTCTGGCCTGACTTCCAGGTCTTTGATCCACCTTGAGTTGACTTTTGTGCAGGGTGAGAAAGTGGGGTTTATTTCCATTTTCCTGCGTATGGTTAATCAGTTTTGTCAACACCATTTGTTAAAGAGACTATCTTTTTTCCAGTGTCTATTTTTGGTTCCTTTGTAAAAAATCAGTTGACTGTAAGTCTGTGGGTCTGTGTCTGAGTCTTCTATTCTGCTCCATTGGTCTATGTGTCTGTTTTTGTGCCAATACCATGCTGTTATTATTGCTGTGGCTTTGTAGTAAAGTTTGAAGTCAGGTATTGTGATACCTCCTCCATGGTTCTTGTTGCTAAGAACTACTTTGGCTATCCTGGGTGTTTTGTTGTTCCAAATGAATTTAATGACTGATTTTTCTATGTCTGTGAAATTACCTTGGTAATTTCATGGCTATTGTATTGAATCTGTAGATCACTTTTGGGAGGATGGCCATTTTGATGATATTTATTCTGCCTATCCAAGAGCATGGAAGATCTTTCCATCTTCTAAGGTCTTCATCAAAATCTTTTTTCAAGTCTTTATACTTTCCTTATAGAGGTCTTTTACCTGTTTGGTTAGGTTTATCCCTAAGTATTTTATTTTTCCGGGTGCTATAGTTAGTGGAATTGTTTTCTGGATTTCTTTTTCAGTGGATTTATGACTGGCATACAGAAAAGCTTCTGATTTTTTAAGATTGATTTTGTATCCGGACACTTTGCTGAATTTGTTGATCAGTTCTATAAGTTTTTTGGTTGAGTTTGTGGGTCTTCTAAGTATAGTATCATGTCATCTGCAAAAAGGGAGAGTTTTAGTTCTTCTTTCCCTATTTTTATCCCTTTGATTTCCTTCTCTTGCCTTATTGCTCTGGCTAGACTCTCAAGTACTATATTGAACAGAAGAAGTTAAAATGGACATCCTTGTCTTGTTCCTATTTTTAGTGGGAACTCTTACAGTTTTTCCCCATTGAATATGATGTTGGCTGTGGGCCTATTGTATATTGCCTTTATGATGCTGAGGTACGTTCCTTCTATTCTGATTCTCTGAAGTGCTTTTAGCATGAATGAGTATTGGATCTTGTCAAATGCTTTTTCAGCATCAATTGAGATGATCATGTGATTTTTTTCTTTGATTCTGTTTATGTGGTGAATTACATGGATTGCTTTTTGTCTGTTGAACCAGTCTTACATCCCTGGAATGGACCCAACTTGGTCATGGTGTATAATTTTCTTGATGTTGTTTTGAATGTGCATTGCTAGTATTTTGTTTAGCAGTTTTGCCTCTAAGCTCATCAATGATATAGGCCTATAGTTTTGTTTTCTTGAACTACCTTTATTTGGCTTCAGTAATAATGTGATGTTGGCTTCATAGAATGTGTTTGGGAGGGTCCCATTTCTTTCAATTTCATGGAACAGTTTGAGGAGTATTGGGATTAGCTCTTCTCTAAATGTTTTATAAAATTCACTTGGAAAACCATCTGGCCCTGGGCCTTTGTTTGATGGTAAACTCTTTATTGCTGTTTCTATCTCTTTGATTGCTACTGGTCATTTTAAGTGTTCTATATCTTCTAGAATCAATTTAGGAAGGTTATATGTGTCTAGAAATTTGTCAATTTCTTCTAGATTTTCTATTTTGTTGGAGTATAGTTTTTCAAAATAGTTTCTGATGATCCTCTATTTCCATACTGTTGGTGGTAATATCCCCTTTTTCATTTCTTATTTTGGTAATTTGAGTTGATTCTCTCTTTCTTTTGGTTAGGTTGGCTAATAGTTTATCTATCTTGTTTATTTTTTTCAAGAAACCAGCTTTTGGTTTCATTGATTTTCTGTATTATTTTTTTATTCTGTACTTCATTAATTTTTATTCTGATTTTCATAATTTCCCATCTTCTACTACCTTTGGGGTTGGACTGTTCTTGTTTTTTGAGTGCTTTGAGCTTTGTCATTAGGTAAAGTAGTGCTTCATGAAGCAGTTCTCAGTTAAAGCAGGTCTATTGGTTTGGAGGTCTTCATGCATGTTCTTTCCCCTTGCTTCTCCAGTTTCTTATATTTTCAGGTCACTACCAGTCTGTTGTACCTTCCTGATACCATCCTTTCTCATGAGGGAGGCTTGAATTTGGCCTTCAACATAGATATGTCAAGGAATATTCAGATTTTGTGAAAATCATCTCAAGTGTTTTCTAGCCTATATACTTAAATATCTGTTGAGTCAAATTGCTTTTCCCTTAAAGAATATGGCCTCTTCCTTGAAAGAGCAATAGCCTTGCAGAGGGAAGTTTCCTTATCTAAAAACATCAGGATAAGCAGTAGGAAAAATTATCTGTGTGCTGCAATATATTTTTCTCTATGATTTTCTCTGCTTTTCTTTCCCCATATTATGTAGTGAACTATATTACTATATTCCTTACAAATACAAAATTGGGCAGGTGAATTTCATATCATTTTGATAAAATGAATACATTCAGTAGGGACTAGGACTGATTCTGTGGTTCTCTAAGAGCAGAGAATCTGTACTTATTTTGAAGAGTTATCAGATAAGAACAAAAGATAATATAAGCTCCAAACAGGCAAGCTGATTTCATGTTTGCCTCAGGCAAACCAAATGTTCACTGTTGATTTACTGTTGAATTGCAAGAGGAAAGGGCTTTAAAAGCAAAAGCAATCTTTCTTCTTCTTCTTTTTTTTTCCCCCAGGGTGAGTCCTTGATACCCTAAAGTAATATGATTTGCTGAGATGATGTGAAGATGTGTTGGTTAGATTTCTGGTTCTGGAAACTTTCAGCTGTTTTAACATTGTAGACATAAAGCATTAAAAATCAAAACTTTTCTGTGAAAAACGTTAATACTATTGTGACAGAAAGAAGAGAATCAAGGTTCACTGATCTCTTTCCACCCTTAGTGTCACTGTGAAAGCTGTGCAGTTGAGGTAACAGAGGAAGACTGCAGAAATTCTTTCCAGTTTCTTGGCATTCCTTTAGAAATGGTACAGGCTTAGGAAACATTACCTGTAATGACCACAGACAATATTTACCAATATCTTCAAATGAGATACCACCTATGAGAATAAGAATTTTTGTCATTGGAAAATATTTTGTTGAGAATTAGGATAATTTCTTGTCTGAAAGAAATATATCCACCATTTAAAATACATTGTGACAAAACACAATTTTTAAGAAGTACATTAATAATAAAAGCTACATTGGGCATAATGGCCCATGACTTTAATCTCAGTACTAGGGAGGCTGAGAGAAGAGGATCTCATGTTCAAGACCAGTCTCAACAACTTAAAGAAACTCAGTAATTTACTGAGATCCTGTTTTTAAATAAAACAAAGTAGGGCTGGGTGTGTAGGTAGCTTGGAGGTAGAATGACCCTGGGTTTAAAGTCGTGAACCATAAAAAAACTACAAATAGATAAATAATAAAGAAACCTCTATTTTCCTAATATCTTTGTTGCAAAACAATACAGAGGAAAAATCATAATATCATGATACTTTTATAGTAATCTTGTTAACATATCATTTATTCTGTCAACATTATCATGAGTTAGAGGAAAAACTTGAGACTTGGAGAAGACTTACCTCAGTTAGTAGAGCTAAAGAAAGGCTAAAAATAGTTTTAGATTAATATTTTACTGACTGCAAAATCTGATCAGTCCACACATTTTAGCTTCTATTGGTTCTAAAACTCTCAGAAAAAATGTTTTAGGATGTATCTCCCCTACTAAATAAGAAAACCTTAATGATTTTGCCATGTTCTAACAATGTCATACGTACATTTTGAATTAAACAGTGAAATAAGCCTTATCCGGTTAATTGTATTAGAATTAACAGAAATAGCCAGAGTTCTCTAGAATTTTCATGTGTTAGGGGTCACATAGAATATTCGTTTCCAGGGACCACTGTAACAAGTGCCATAAAAGTGGTCCTTTAAAGCAACAGTCATTTATTGACTCACCTTTCTGAAGGCTAGAAGTCTGAAATCAAAAAGTGAAAAGATACACGGTTCTTTCTCAGGGATCTTAGAAAGAATCTGCTCCCTGTTTCTCTTCTCACATCTGGCAACCCTTGTCATTCTTTGGTTTATGTGTGTAACACTCCAATCTCTGTCTCATCTTCCTAGGACCCTCTCCTTGTGTTGTCTTTCTTCTCCCTTATAAAGGCACCAGTCAGATTGTATTAAAGAGCCAATCACCCTTTTCCATCCAACCTCATTTTAATTTGCAGTGTAATCATGACTGCAAAGACTCTGTTTAAGTAAGGTCACATTTATAGGTACCAGAGCTTAGGACTTCAACATATTTTTTTTTCTTTTTCTTTTTTTTTTTAACTGAAAGAAAAATGTATGATATTTATTGGATGGAACTTCTGCTAGACATTTCTAGGGACCAATTTTGTGTTCTTTCTGGTTCTGATCATGTCTTCAATGTGAGGGATTACAAAGTACTGAGTTTCAGGAAAGCACACTGTTGCAGTAGTTAAAAGGGTTTGCTTTTTTTTTTTTTCAACATATCTTTTTCAAGAACATAATTTAAGCCATAATATGTAGAATCACACAGCAGAGATCAGTTAAAAAACAATAAAAAATAAACCTATAAAGCCTGAAGGAACTGAATCCTTGATGGAATATTGGCATCTTAGTGTGTATGTATGTGTGTGTTTATTACATATGTATTTGAATTAGTGCATTACTTTTAGAATATATTTTATTTTTGAACAGTGTATGAAACTGTGGAAAGCTAGGAATTTGAGTAGATACTGCAATGATTTGGTATGCGTTTCCCCTCCTCTTCTTCCCTCTCTATAAATAACAATTCTAAGATGTCTTAGCAGGAGATTTATCTAGGATAACTCTTTTTGTATCTTGCCTTTAGGGCTTATCATTTTTTTTTAACTCTGGAAGTTTCTTGAATACTCCAATGTTTTAATTAAAATTTCTGTTTGGGGACTTACAGATTTATTATTTTTTCATATAAGTGGAAATTGATCAATACTTTCCTGAGGAATATTTATTGTAAAGCATTAGCATAATTTTGAAGCAGTATTTTAATTATCTAGAACTTTAAAGTTTAGTACATTTTTACATATTTTTCCAAGCAGCTAAAAGAATGTGTCATATTATTCAGTTTCTATAGAGTATGGAATATACAGTATAAATTTGAAAGCAACCACATAACCCATCAAGACCTTTGTTTTACAGTTAGGACATTAAGAGTTAACTATCACAAATCAAGAATTTATTCATCTGTGAGAATAAAATCTTTAAGTAACACAAATTTAATTTCAATCAGCTACTTCTCTACTACTTTTAAGAGATTTTTTGTCCATTCACAAACCACCAGTCCTTTCAAGCAAAACGTGTTAGTTAAACTGCTTAAAAAACAAGTCTATTTTCATGCATTACATTTTAATCTGTGTGCTGTTTATGCACTTCCTGTGAGGCTGATCTATGTTTGCCTTGGAGTTTAAGTGCTATTATGAATTTTGATATTTTCTTATGGAGTTTGTTTCTTCAATAATTATATTTTCATATTACACT
>PVLC010047263.1:0-11109 GCA_004027655.1 Graphiurus murinus
GATCCTCCGGTCTCAGCCTCCCGAATGCTGGGATTACAAGCGTGCGCCACCACGCCCGGCTCCAGTCTATATTTCTATTTATTCTTGTTGCTGTACATGAATTAAACTGAAGATATTCCATATTTATCCGAAGGATTATAATTTCATTTATAAGATACAGGTAGTTTCTCTTTTTCATTCATTCTTTTTGTGTGTGTGGTACTGAGAATTGAACTCAGGCATTCTAGTTCCAAGTTATAAGCATGAGCCACTAGGCCCAGCTCCACTATTTTTAGTGCTTAGTTAAGAAAAGAGTATCTTTTGCCTTTAGAAGTATCAGAACAAATGAATAAGCTTCTTTTCTCACTTCAAGAGTCTTATATACAGCCGGGCGTGGTGGCATACACTTGTAATATCAGTACTTGGGAGGCTGAGACCAGAGGATCTGGATTCGCAGCCAGCCTCAGCTGCTAAGTGAGGCTCTCCGCAATTTAGTGAGACCCTGTTTCCAAATAAAGAATAAGCCGGGCGTGGTGGCGCACGCTTGTAATCCCAGCATTTGGGAGGCTGAGACCAGAGGATCTGGGTTCGCAACCAGCCTCGGCTACCTAGTGAGGCACTCCGCAACTTAGTGAGACCCTATTTCAAAATAAAGAATAAAAACTAGGGCTGGGGGTATATCTCGAAGGTAGAATGCCCTTGAGTTCAATCCCCAGTACTGCAAAATAAAAAAAAAGAATAAAAAATAGGGCTGAGAGTGTGGCTCGGAGGTAGAATGTCCCTGGTAATGCAATCCCCAGTAATACAAAAAAAAAAAAAAAATTTTTTTTAAAGTCTTATATACATTCCCTTATAAAGGCAAGAGTGATTACTAAAGTGGGCATATGAAATGGAGATTTTCTGACAACCATCCTTTTTCCAACATCAATGCTATTGATTTTCACTGATTCCAGCTAACATTTGAGCACTTTTACCTACTTTTCAGTTTCCCTTTTTCAAGTTTAATTCCATTACATGTGTGTGTGTTTGTATATGTGTGTGTTACTGGGGATTGAATTCAGGGACATTCTACCTCTGAGCTATACCCCCCAGCCCAATTTTACTTTTTATTTTGAAACAGGGTCGAAGTTGCTGAGGTTAGTCTCAAACCTGTGATCCTCCTGTCTCCTATACTAAAATTATAGGTATGTATCACAGTGCCAGGGGTAATTCCAATATCTCTTGCTCAGTAAGTTTCTTCCCCAGCATTTTAAAATTTTTCTTAAGAAGGAAAGCAAGCCGGATGTGGTGGCGCACGCTTATAATCCCAGCATTTGGGAGGCTGAGACTGGAGGATCCGGGTTCACGGCCAGCCTCAGCTACCTAGTGAAGCACTCCGCAACTTAGTGAGACCCAGTTTCCAAATAAAGAATAAAAAATAGGGTTGGGGGTGTAGCTCGGAGGTAGAATGCCCCTCGGTTCCATCCCCAGTACCACAAAAAAAAAAAAAAAAAAAAAAAGAAGGAAAGCAGCTTTCTGCTTGATTATTTTGTACCTCTCCTTTTGGATATCAAATTGTTGGTTTAACAACCTGTCTATACTTTTTCCACCTAATTGGTAGTAATATTAAATGAAAGCCAAGATAATTCTATGTATATATACATATACATAGACATGAGATAAAATGAAAGCCAGGATAATTCTATGTACATCTTATAGGCATCTGAAATCATTCGCTTTTTTTTTTTTTTTTGTACTAGGGATAGAACCCAGGGGTATTCTACCTCTGAGCTACACCTACCAGCACTATTTTTTTTTTTTTTTCTTTTTGAAACAGGGTCTTGCTAAATTGCTGAGGCTGGCCACAAACCTGCAATTCTTCTGTCTCAGCCTCCCAAATACTGGGATTACAAGTGTGTGCCACCACACCTGGATTTTCATTTGATGGTTTTTCTTTTTTCTTCTTTCTTCCCTCTCTCTTGCTTTCCTTTTGCTGTACTGGGGATTGAATCCAGGAGTATTCAACCTTTGAGCTATATTTCCTGGTCCTTTTTTTTTTTTAAGTTTTATTTTGAGATATGGTCTCACTAAGTTTCCTAGGCTAGCCTCAAACTTCCAATCCTCTGTGTTAGCCTGCAGAGTAGCTGGGATTATAGATGTGCACCACTGTGCCCTCTCATGTGGTGATTTCTTTTATTTTTTTTTTTTTTGTGTGTGGTACTGGGGATTGAACTCAGGGGCGTTCTACCTCCGAGCTATACCCCCAGCCCTATTTTTTATTCTTTATTTTGAAACCGGGTCTCACTAAGTTGTGGAGTGCCTCACTAGGTAGCTGAGGCTGGCCTCGAACCCGGATCCTCCGGTTTCAGCCTCCCGAATGCTGGGATTACAAGCGTGCGCCACCACGCCCGGCTTCATGTGGTGATTTCTAATGAATACTCCCCTCAAGAATTAGTTTTTATGGAGTAATATTACCCCCAATGTGTGAGGCTAAAGTTCAACAGCTTTTGTGCACAGATGAATAAACTTGATTGTATATATCTCTATGCAGACTAACTGATCCATAATTATAGAACTCATAAAAAGGACTGTAGCCGTCATATGGATAATACATACACAGCCTCACATATTTATCTAGGTTACTAAAAATGTTTTTAGATAAAGTTCATGTCTTCTTAGAAGATTTATCATTAGTCTTATAGTTGCCTTCTATATTTGCCAACATTTTAAAATCCTGACTTGATTACAGAGTCGAAACTTTTTTCCTACATCTGGATAATTATAAGATGAGTCTTTATTTATTTATTTATTTATTTATTTATATATTTATTGTTACTGGAGATTGAACCCAGGGGTATTCTCCCTCTGAGCTACACCCCCAGCCCTATTTTATTTTTATATTTTTGAGACAGGGTCTCACTAGGTTGATGAAAGTCTCACAACTTGCTCAGGCTGTCCTCGAACCTGTGATCGTCTTGTCTCAGCCTCCTAAGTACTGGGATTACAAGCATACACCACCATACCTGGCACAAGATAGGTTTTATCACTATTATATTTCCATCTAGAAACAAGATGTTGGCTATGATGGCCTGATTCACCATCCTGAGTCTACAGATACTTTTGCAACCAATCACTAGACTTTAAGTCTACTTTGCCGATGTGATTTATATTAATGGTTGGTTAGTAAAATAAAGCAAAGAATCATTTTTTTAAGTTTATATGTGTGTGAATATTTTTTTTAAATGTGCAGTTAGGTCCTAACTGTGAGAGGAAGAATTTTATACTGTATGGGGGGAAAAATGTCAATTTGAAAAATTATTTTTTCAATAAATTAAAATGAAAATTTATAGCAACGTTATACATACAAATTATTATCTATATAAAACAAGAATTAAAAAGACATAGTATGTATCTACAGAAATTAATTTTTTAAAGGATACTCTTCTATTGCATTGGTAAGCAGAGATTCTATTTATGAAATGTTAATGACAAAATTTTTTTTCTGTCTACCACATGGAAATGACCTGAAGGTAAGTAAAATATATAGGATTTTCATCTTTGGAAATTTTGCGCACACACAGTTTTTTTCTTTTTCAGTGCTGGGGACAGAACCCAGAGACTTGGTAGGCAATCGCTCTACCACTGAACTATGTTTTCAGCCCTAATTTATTTTTACGAAAAGTATTAAAATTAATGTGATGCTGGGTACAGTGGCATGCGCCTGTAATCACAGTACTTAGGAGGCTAAGACAGAAGGATTGCAGGTTCGAAGACAGCCTCAACAACTTAGCAAGCTCCTCAGCAACTTAGTGAGACCTTGTTTCAAAATAAAAAATAAAATATAAAATAGGGGCTGGGGCAGTAGCTCAGAGTTAGAATGCCCCTAGGTTCAATCCCCAGTACCACCAGAAAAAAAAAAAAAAAACGATCAAGACAAAAAGGACAAAAAGTAGATTTTAGGCCTCATAAACACATGTACTTTTGACTCAGGAAGATTTTGCCTTACCTTTAGTAATTCAAAATAATGCCAACAATGATACACGGGCACCAGCATAAGGCGTGGAAGGACATAACGAACTGCCTCCTTAAAACCATCAGCAATGGACTGCAAAATAAAGATATAATAATGTATCTCTGACATCAAGAATATATAACAGCACTGCCTAACAAACAGCTTTTAAAAGTACAAAATATAAACTTATCAAAATTATAATGGAAGCCAGGCATGGTGATACACCCTTGTAATCCCAGTACTTAGGAGGCTGAGACTGGAGGATCTGGGTTCACGGCCAGTCTCCACTACTTAGTGAGGTCCTCCGCAACTTAGTGAGACCCTGTTTTAAAATAAAAAATAAAAAATAGGATTGGGAGTGTAGCTCAGAGGTAGAATACCTCTGGGTTCAATCCCCAGTGTAAAAAAAAACTAATAATAATAATAATAATAATAATAATGGAAAGTACACCCTATACTGAAATCGAAGTGCCATAAATCAAGTTCCTTTACTCCCTGTCTTACTTTAAGTTATCAGATAATTTGAATATATACATTTCTACATATATATATACATATATACATTTCTTTATTTATTTGGCTAAATAATTTTCAAATGAGTCTTCTACAGCTTTTCTTCAAATAATTGAGCTTCCAAATACCCTACAAGAATTCCAAAAAGCTACATACTCTCTTGTGTATTTTTATGTCATAATAGAAATATTTCAAATGTAAATAGTTATGAAGTATATATTTTGAATGATATATACACTAAGTGTGACAAACATATTTTACCAATGATGAATAAACTTCAGATTTAGATTTAGCTCATATAATTTATGAGAAATGCCTGTTATATAACTTAATTGACAAAGCTATTTTTTTTGGTGGTGGTACTGCATATTGAACCTAGGGGTATTCTATCTCTGAAATACACCCTCAGCCCTATTTTTTTATTCTTTATTTTGAAACAGGGTCTCACTAAATTGCAGAGGGCCTCACTAAGTAGCTGAGGCTGGCTGTGAACCTGTTTCAGCCTCCCACATACTAGGATTACAAGTGTGGTGCCACCATACCCGGCTGGCAAACCTAATTTTCACTGACAAAACAAACAGCAAGATCAGATGTAATTTGTCAGGGAGACTGATTTCATTCTTAAATTCAAATGAACATATTAGTACCATGGTCTCAAGGAGGGGAAGCATCAGAAAGAACTTAAAACTGTTTCCAACATAGTATATTGAGGTATAAGAACTTTATAAATCTCCTCACCCCTTTGCCCAAATAATGATGAAGTACTGGATCAAAGACCTAGAAATTAGACTAGGAACTGCAATTACTAGAAGAAAACATAGGATCAACTCTCCCATACACAGGCAGTGGTAGAAACCTCTGCAGTAAGACCCCCCCAAAGTTTAAGAAATACAACAAGAGAATCAATAAATAGGAAGGCATCAAATTAAAAAGCTTTTGCAAAAAGGAAACAATTGAGTCTGAAAAGAGTTTACAGAATAAGAAAATCTTTGTCAGCTACTCGTCTAATAGAAGACTAATATCTAGATTATACAAAGAACTTATAACACTCAAAAACCAAATAACCCAATCAAAAATGGGCAATTGAACTGAATAAACACTTTTCAAAACAAGAAATACAAATGGCCAATAAATACATAAAACAATGTTCAACATTAGCAATAACTCCAGTTAATAACTCCATCATCAAGAATACAAATAACAATAAATGGTGGTAAGGATGTAGGAAAACAGGAACTCTGATACACTGCTGGTGGGGCTGCAAATTAGTATAACCATTATGAGGTTCCTCAAAAGACCAGAAATGAAGCCTGGCACAGTGGCACACACCTGTAATCCCATCACAACCGGCTGTATTTTTTTTATTCTTTATTTTGAAACCAAGTCTCACTAAGTTGCGGAGTGCCTCACTAGGTAGCTGAGGCTGGCCGTGAACCCGGATCCTCCGGTCTCAGCCCCCCGAATGCTGAGATTACAAGAGTGCGCCACCACGCCCGGCTGGCTGTATTTTTTTTAAAAAGCTAGTATTTACCCTTGTGATAAACATCTCCTCTCTTAATTCTTAGGTAGTGAGATAAATATGACAAGATATAGATAAGACATTTCCCTCCCAAGAGTTTTTATTATAATTACCCTACATCTTTCTTTTGGATACACTTACATTGTACTCAGTGAACTCACAGGAGCAATATTATTTTTGTTGTTGTTGTTGCTTTCCTTCTAGTTGGTGCTCTGGGGGTTTTTACATCTTGGATCAGTGTGTAATAGCACATGGCAAGGGATAATGTGTAGAAGTTGGAAAAGAAAATTTATAATACATGAACAAAGTCTCAGGCAAACTCTGAACTGATTTATTTAAAGCTATCTCTGCCTTTATGTCCCTTAAGAAATCTTAGGTTATAGTGAAGGATAAACCCAAGTTCTAAAAACTACTACTCTGAAAAACAAATGATTTTCTTAAAAAAAGTATAAGGATTTGAAGGTCATCAAGATGACTTTAAATGTCTTTAAAGTTGACTTGATAGTATTTCTCCCATAAAACAAATGACAAGACCATTTTATTTACTTACTTACTTATTTTTTTATTTGAAACAGGATCTCACTAAATTGCTGAGAGTCTCGCTAAGTTGCTAGGGTTGGCTTGAACCTGTGATTCTCCTGTCTTAGCCTCCCAAGTACTGGGATTATAGGCGTGCACCACCATGCTCGGCTGACAAGACCATGAGGAAGAATATGATATGCTTAGTTTTAAAAATATCCTCATAAGCCGGGCGTGGTGGCGCACGCTTGTAATCCCAGCATTTGGGAGGCTGAGACCGGAGGATCCGGGTTCAAGGCCAGCCTCAGCTACCTAGTGAGGCACTCCACAACTTAGTGAGACTCGGTTTCAAAATAAAGAATAAAAAATAGGGCTGGGGGTGTAGCTCGGAGGTAGAATGCCCCTGAGTTCAATCCCCAGTACCGCAAAAAAAAAAAAAAAAAATCCTCATAAACACTCCCATAATTCTCAGATTTTATTAAGTTAAATTATAATTTGTTAAAAAAATTTTTGTTCACTGAAAACCAGACTTGTTACCAAAATATGCAAGAGGGGCTGGGTTGTAGCTCAGTGATGGAGCACATGCTTAGCATGCAAGAGGCCTTGGGTTTGAGGCCCTGTACCATATACAGAAAAGCAATATGCAAAAACAGTCTATTCTTTTCATAAATATTAATTTCTTTGAGTATTTGCTATAGTCTGAATGTTTTGTGTTCCTCCAAATTCCACATACTGGGATCTAGTCTCTAACGTAATAGTATTAAGTGGTAGGACCTTTAGGAGGTGACTAAGACATGAAAGCAGACCCCTCAAGAATGAAATCCATATTCCGGCATGGTAATGCATCCCTACAATTCCAGTACTTAGAGGCTGAATGAGGAGGACCACAAATTCAAGGCCAGCAGTGCACAAGAACTTTGTGTGTGTGTGGGGGGGGGACAACACTAGGGATTGAACCCAGGAACATTCTATCTTTGAGCTATATCCCCAGCCCTATTTTATTTTTTGTTTTGTAACAGGGTCTTGCTAGGTTGCTTAGAGTTTCACTAAGTTGCTGAAGCTGGTCTCAAATCTGTGATTCTTCTGTCTTAGCCTCTCAAGTACTGGGATTACAGGTGTGAGCTACCACACCCAGCTCTAAATTCAGGTTTAAACATGTCATATCTGAATTGCCTACAGGATATCCAAGTAAATCATCCAAGGCAACCTTTTATGTGAAAGTGTACAGACACAGACATACATATTCTTCAAAAGAGTTATGGCTTAGAAACAAACAGGGCTGGGCGTGGTAGCACACGCTTGTAATCCTGGTACTTAGAAGGCTGAGACAGGAGGATCGCAGGTTCCAGGACAGCCTCAGCAAGTAGTGAGACCCTCATCAACCTAGAGAGACCCTGTTTCCAAATAAGAAATAAAAAATCAGGCTGGGGGTGTAGCTCGATGGTAGAATGCCTCTGGGTTCAATCTCCAGTACCACAAAAAAAAAAAAAAAAAACACACACACAAACAGGAAGTCAACAGCATATTGATATAAATGAGGTCACTTGAGAAGGTCAATGGAGGACAGAAAAGCAAAGGGTCATAACATAAGTTGGGAAATCTATAATTACGGAGTTTAAGAAGAAGCAATCAAAGAAGATGAAAACTAGGAGAAAGAGTTTCATGGGAACCAAGGGACAAGAGGGGGATTAAAAGACACTACAGATATAAATATGAAATTTAAATATCCCCTAGATTTTACTACTAAGTTAATTGTCAAAAGTACTTTTTAGTGTTAATATCCTGATGAGAGCAAAGAGGTAGTGTCCTGAGGAAAAAGGGAAAAAATAATATGAAGATAACTGACTGAAAAGGAAAAAAAATGAAAGTGTAGAGTAGCTAGAGTGAAGGTTGGTTGGTTTGTTTGTTTTGGGAACAATACAGATCTAACCATATTCATATGTTATGAGGAAAGAGCCATTCTAGATGCAGAAGTTTCTACAGGTAATAGTCAAGTATCACCTGTATGCCAATGTAACCTTTGTTGTTAAGTGTTGACTTAGTATCTCTTTGCTTATTTCCATTTTACCTAACCATATTACTAAACCAAGAAATTTGCATACTCTCTCTCAATACAGTATTTATCTCCTTTAAATTGTGGACCTGATAGAGAAATTTCTGCATGTATGAAGCTATTTGCAACTCCTTATGATTTCTCCAAATCTTCCTCCTGTGGGGAATATAACACAGAAATAGCTCTCCAGATTCCTCTATCCCTAATGCAGAATGTGCCAGATTCGTCTGGCCATGCAGTATTTGTGATCTCAAACTATAAAAGATTTCTACATTAAGACAAGATTAAGAGAACTCAATACAGAAAACAGAAGACAATTTAAAATAGGTCAAATTAACAAAATCTGCAGGACTAACAGAATATTTTCCTCACTTGCTTTATAAAAGAATTATAGAATAACAAGTGTTTGAAACATAAGATGGTGAAATATTTCCTTATTTGTTTTATAGACAAAATAACATTCACTTTAAGTTTACCTGAAAGTGTAGAGCAACTGCAGGTCTGGCCATCAACTTACTGAAATGTTCATTAAACTCTGGTGAAAGAATGTCCTGTGATAATGTTTCATAAGGATCAAATGCTTGCTCCTATTTTTTAAAAAATGAAAATGTGTGAGGTTTAAAAGAGCATCTCTTCTACTAATATGGTACAGATTATTTAATGGCAAACTTCCGTTCATGTCCTCAACTAGGTTTCATCTCTACTTTTTACTCTCTACTTCTTTCTTCTTATATTTTGTGGTACTGGGGATTGAATCTAGGAGCATTTTACCACTAAATTATACCCCCAGCTTGATTTTATGTCTTATTTGGAAACAGGGTCTCACTAGGTTGCTGACAGGCTAAGTTGCTAAGGCTGCCTTCTAACCTGAGATCCTCCTATCTTAGCCTCCCAAGTACTGGGATTACAAATGTACACCAACATGCCCGGCTTTATTTTTTATTTTGACACAGGGTCTCACTAAGTTGCTGAGGTTCTCATTAAGTTGCTGAGACTGTCCTTGAACTTGTAATCCTCTTGTCTCAGCCTACCAAGTACTGGGAATAAAGGGAGTGCCACCATGTCCAGCTTTAACTCTTTATAGAAACAAATAATGACTATGGCTATAACTGATTGTGTGTGTGTGTGTGTGTGTGTGTGTGTGTGTGTGTGTGTGTGTGTGTTTTTTTACTGGGGATTGAACCCAGGGGTGTTCTGCCTCTGAGCTGTATTCCCCAGCCCTATTTTACAGGGTCTCACTAGATTGTTGAGGCTGGTTTCAAACCTGTAATCCTCTTCTCTCAGGCTCCTAAGTACTGGGATTATAGGTGTGTGCCATCATGCCCGGCTAACTGATAAATTTTAAAAATGTAAGCAAGCCGGGCATGGTGGCGCATGCTTGTAATCCCAGCATTCGGGAGGCTGAGACCGGAGGATCCGGGTTCGCGGCCAGCCTCAGCTACCTAGTGAGCCACTCCGCAACTTAGTGAGACTCGGTTTCAAAATAAAGAATAAAAAATAGGGCTGGGGGTATAGCTCAGAGGTAGAATGCCCCTGAGTTCAATCCCCAGTACCGCAAAAAAAAAAAAAAAAAAAAAAAAAAATGTAAGCACTGATCTTGAGCAACAGATGACAAGCAGCTATAGGTCTTAAAATACTTGTGACTTTGTGGTCACAAGTATTAAGCTATTAAAATCTACATTTTAGCTGGGTGTGATGCTGCACGCTTGTAATCCCAATACTTGGGAGGCTGAGACAGGAGGAGCGAAGGTTCGCGTTCAGCCTCAGCAACTTGTGAGACCCTCCACAACTTAGTGAGACCCTGTTTCAAAATAAAGAATAAAATAGAGCTGGGGTAGCCGGGCGTCGTGGCGCACGCTTGTAATCCCAGCATTCGGGAGGCTGAGACCGGAGGATCCGGGTTCACGGCCAGCCTCAGCTACCTAGTGAGACATTCTGCAACTTAGTGAGACTCGGTTTCAAAATAAAGAATAAAAAATAGGGCTGGGGGTATAACTCGGAGGTAGAATGCCCCTGAGTTCAACTCCCAATACTGAAAAAAAAAAAATAAGAGCTGGGGTATAGCTCAGGGGTAGAATGCCCCTGAGTTTTATCCCCAGTACTGCAAAAATAAATAAATAAATAAACAGTACATTTTAAGCCAGGAATGGTGCCAGCTTAGCAAGACTATCAGCAATCTAGTGAGACTCTGTTTCAAAACAAAAAATAGAAAGGGCTGGGGGTGTATCTCGGAGGTAGAATGCCCATGAGTTCAATCCCTGGTACCACAAAGAAACAAACAAAAAACTGTGTTGAAGTATATTTATTAACATGAAAAATGTTCATGATATATAGGCAAAAAAAAAAAATAGGTTATAAAATAGGTATATTGTTCTTATAAATATAAGTAGGTGTGTATGTTGCATAGAAAAATATTTTTAAGGATAAACAAATGTTACAAGGATAAATTATCTCTGGGAGTTACAAAATAGAGTGATTTTCATTTTATTTATATTTGTCTCTATTTTTTAAACATTTTTACAATGAGCTACATTA
>PVLC010047264.1:0-11153 GCA_004027655.1 Graphiurus murinus
TTCTCACATTCTCTCTCTCTCTCTCTCTCTCTCTCTCTCTCTCTCTCTCTCTCTCTCTCTTTCTCTGTCTTTCTTCTCTCTCCCTCTCCCTCTTTCTCTCCTTCTCCCCCCTTCCTCTCCCCTCCCCCTTCTCCCAGAGAAGAAAGAAGAAAGAAAAATGAATTCATTCACATAAACTTGTTTGCAAAGTTTTAGTTTTTCCCTTAAATCTAACCACAAAGATCAAAACATACAAGAAACATAAACTTTCTAGGATTCAATATAAAATGTCAAGGCATCAAATATAAACATTCTGTTTAAAATGTAGCCCTTCTTTCCTAACATGGCAAATTCTTTTTTTGGATGGCAAATTATGAACCTCACTCAACACATTTCCCACTATATTATCAGGAAACACTCATTTCATAGTTAATGAAGACATTCCACCAATCAACCAGCCAATACTCAAAAGAAAATTGTTACATCACTTATCAATAAGTTATGCTTTACTGACAATAATTTCCTGAGAATAGATTGTTGTCACGGTAAAGGACCTGTTTCCTGTGAGTGATCATCGGCCACATTTTACTTCACCTCTACTGTGAGCCAGCCATGGATGGATGAGAGGAGCCTTGACATTTCTGTGTTCTACGTGCAAATCCTCTAAATCTGTTCTGAAATGCATTTCTCTTCTAATCACTACTTTGCACAAGGATAGCCTTGGAAGGGAAGGACCTTTTCCCTGTGTGGGTCAGAGACAGGCCAGACTAGGATTTGGCTTTCTTGCAAACTGAGTGTGATGACTAAACATGTTTGGAGCAATGAAAAACTTTGCTCTTTCACCACAAAGGTGACCCATATTCAAGAAAATCTTTGAGGATCAGCTCAAATTTTCCCTCACTTGGTTTCATTCTATCATTCATCATCAAATCTCTTTTTAAAAACAACTTTTCTTTCCAATGGAAAGTTTTCCACCTTCAAACCTTCATTAAAATTTTATATTCCTCTCTGCTGTGGCTGGATCAGATTATATATATTTATCTTCAGATTAGTATTAAAAGAGTCGATATTTGTTTTTTTATTATAATAATTCGTGCTTTGTATATTGATATTTGTTTTATAATCATCAGGAAATGCCTCTCAAATGCACTTCCTGGTGGCACAGATTTGCAACATTCACAGCAGATTTTTGTTTATATATTGGGTGCCCACTGAAATTTCAGTAATAAAGTAATACAGGAAAAAATGAAGAGATTGATATATTGCTAATCTGTCCTATTTAGGTATTCTAGCTAATCAAAATGTAGATATTATCCATGAACAAGGTTATCAAAATCACACTGCAATAAAAAAGTGGACTGTGACATGCCCCTTCTGATACTATCTTAGGTGATATTAAATGCCCAATCGGATGATTTCTGATCCTCTTTCATCATCATAGATATTAGCAATAGAAGACCAGATTAATAAAAATGACTTTATATGTGATAGTGTATAAATACCCTAGTTCAGTGAAGTGATCTTCAACTTGCCTCAGCCTCACCTCCTCTGATCCACTCCCTTCTGTGCACTTCTGCAGTTCACTGTACTCTGTGTGCATCTCCCCATCTCCGCCGCCACACCCTAGTCCCCATCACCTCCAGGTCTCACATCTTTCCCACACATGATTGCAGTGGCCTCCTCACTGCTCCCCCTGTAGCTACTCTTGCCACTTCAACCCCACTATCCACTCAGAAACTAGAGTGATCTTTTAAAAATGTAAGTCATAACACGTCTTTATTTAAAATGCTAAATGGCTGATACCTTGAATCTTTCACAGAGTGACCCTCTCGTATCATTGAAAATCTTCCCCATATCTGATTAACCCTCCACATGAGAGCTTTGCCTTTCCAAGATGAAACTGAAAAAAAAAAAAAATACTTACATCCTTAGACTCTCTTGCATCTGGGAGGAGCAGGCATGTAACCCGGGTTCTCCTCATCAAAACACACCTGAGGGAGATGTGGTTAGGGGCTGAGCAATATGAGAAAGAGCTTCATTCAGAGACTGTCCTGCAAGTACATCCATGAAAGTAAGTGCAGTAGGACTTCTGGCATTTAGACCCAAGTGTAACTGGTACAGGAAGTCAGAGTGTGAAAAAAGGACTCTGGTCCATTTTCTTCTGCATTCTTCCTCTTTCCTTACCATATCCACAGAGAAGAATCAATGGGAAAGTTTTTCAAGGCAATTCTGGTTTCTACCAAGTACAGAAGCTCTGTTTTATCCTTTTTTTTATTTTTTTATTTTTTTTGCGGTACTGGGGATTGAACTCAGGGGCATTCTACCTCCAAGCTATACCCCCAGCCCTATTTTTTATTCTTTATTTTGAAACAGGGTCTCACTAAGTTGCGGAGTGCCTCACTAGGTAGCTGAGGCTGGCCGCAAACCTGCATCCTCTGGTCTCAGCCTCCCAAATGCTAGGATTACAAGCGTGTGCCACCACGCCCAGCTTGTTTTATCCTTTTTTATATTATCCACTCCCTTACTTTTTTTCAATAAATGTCAATTAAGTACTTATCATGCACCAGTGCTTATAATACACAGAGATATAAAGTGATGAACAAAACAGGAAGAGTTCCTTTTTTCATGGATCTTATGGTCTATAGTCAGAAGGAAACATTAAACCAGTAATCACAAAAACAAACATTCAGTGTCAAAAGGGAATATGGTTATGTAGGAAGACTGAGGAGACTTCGGAGAACATCTTCTTGGTCATAGTTACAGAGGGACAACTTTATTCCGCCTTCCCAAGCAACACCAAGCTTCAATTTAGAGTACCTAGCTCTGACTATTAGGTCTTGATAGTGCCCGTTAATTTTGTAGCCTTGAGATAGTTTTAATACTAACATTATTCTGAGAATCATTTTATTCACTTCAGTTGGGTTTTACAGAGGACTCAGGTAGGGTTTCATAGAGAGAGAGAGTCTCTTGCCTTTTCAGAAAGTCTTCTCTCAGAAGAAGTATATCTATTCCACATGACACTTTCTTTTTTCTGAATAATTTTCTGGGCCCTTGTGAGTACATTCTCACAGGCCAAATTCTTATCCACAGGTCTCTTTCCTGTTGCTATAATTGAATGCAAGAGACTAGATAATTTATAAAGAATGAAGGTTTATTCAGCTCATGATGGTTCTAGAAGCTGGGAGATACAAGGTTGAAGGGCCATATCTGGGGCTTTTCTTGCTGGTGGGGAATCTCTGTAGAGTCCAAAGACAGGACATGGCAAGAGGGGCACATACAAGAGAGCCAACTTGGATTTTACAATAGACCTACTATGGAGATAATCCATTAATCTCTTAATCCAGTAATCCATGTGTAGACTACATTCAGGAGGGCAGTGCCCTTGAGACTTAGTCACTTCTGAAAGGTCTCACCACCTCCCACTTCTTAATACCTCAAAACAGGAATTAAATTTCAACATGACTTGTGGTGTAGATGTGCAGACATTCAAATCTTAGCAATGCTGATAGACAATACTAGCAACCCATGTGAGATAAAAAACAAAACAAAACAAAAAAACAGAAAATTGACTATTTTCTGTGTACTATGAAAAGGTTAAAATGAGAAAATAGGTGACTCTGTCAAGGTACCAAAATGTTTTGGAGACCTACAAAGAAAAAACCTCAACAGGGTCACCATTGTCTGAAATGATGTATTTTTAAATAGAACACATGGATGTTCAGTTAGTACCAAGAAGTACAGGTCATTGAGACATCAGTACTTAAAGCCAATTGTTCTCACTCCCTCATTTGGAGCATGAAGCAGTTTAATGTCTCCCACAGCCTCTGCTTATTTTCTTCTCTTCTAATAATGTTTGCATTTAGCCCTCTCCTCACTACCTTTCACTTTATCTTTTCTTTGATACCAGTCTCATCATGACCTAAGAAATATGATCATACATTATTTCATGGATGAGCTAGGAAATAAACATAAAATGTTATTACATATCAAGAATATTTTGAAAAATAATCAGCATAAAATAAGACCAGCAACAGCCAGAATGCAGAATTAAATCTTTATTTAAAAAATTTTGAAGGAAAATCCAATAATACTTCATGAAAACCCAAACTTCAAGAAAATGAAGTTAACAAAACTGAGGCTCATAAAAGAAAATCCACATTTGCCAATAAAATCTGTGAAAATTGTTACAGACACAAAACTGATCAATAAATCAAATCTTCACTATAAAATTTATATAGAAGAAGTATTGATTTTGATTAAAATAATTTCAATAACATAATATAATAATGGAAAAATAAAAAAATAGTTTAACTGGGTCTTACAAAAAATTGATCAGTGAATTAAATTTATTGGATGGAATGTGCTCTCTAAAATTCTTTTTCAATAGAATTTAATCAATGTTTACAAATTTTTAATGATGGGATCTCAATATTCTTAGGATCAGAGATTGGAGTCAACATTTGCCAAATGTCCTGTATCAATTCCAATGATTGACCAGGAGCTGAGGAGTTAGTTTAGCCAATAGTGGCACTGATTTTAAAGATTATAAACAGTCTAACAAGAAATGGGTTGTTTTACCAAGAGAAAGTCAAATCCCGGGGACTAAGGAGACCTTCCATTTTCTTGAGATAGCGATAGGAGACTGACTCTGAAGTAACCACGCTGCTCCCCTGGGACTCTTCCTATTTTCCATCTACATCCAGGGCCATTGGCTTGTTCACCATTGTCTCCTCAACATCAACCAGAAGTTCATAGTTCAAGTCTTCATTTCTCTGCTAATAGTGACCTTGACAAAACATGTGAATACTTTAGTATTTTATAAAATAGGAGAAGCAACTCTTGCCTTAAGAAACTCATTTGGATTTTTTGAGGCTCAGGTGAGTTGAGCAGAGTAGAGGAGGACTGAGAGGACCTCATGTATAAATTAAGAAAATGGGACCCGCCAAAGTGACGAGCCTTACGAATGCCACACTGCTAATTACCAAGAGACTGGATCTTGCAAAGCTACTTCCTAAAGAAAAGATCTACAAATTTAGCTACTATTTTGAGTGACTTCTAAGTATTAAACAAATCAGAATGCACTTTCCCTGGCCGTTTTGAAACACAAATGAATTTTAGTTCTAAAGAGGAAATGCATTATTATTATTTTTGCTTTGCAATCATGTTGATCAGTGACATACACAGGGTGCTCCTACTGTTACTTAATTATAATAGTAATGCTTAAGACCATGTGCATAGAAAGAAAAATGAGTGCCATAGTGAAGCTGATAGTGTTACTAAAGAAGATGGTAAGAGTACCAACACCGATTTTCTTATCTGATATCAGAGCTTCTTTTACCCTAGATTGCCTTGTGGAAAAAACATGCAGCCCTGATTACTGAAAGTCCATCTTTACCTAGCTATCCCTCCTGAAGGCACATTTTCTCATTAAATGTAAGTTGTGTAAGACCATAGGTTCAGCTGTTGTATCTCTCTCACTCACTCTCCAAATTGCTGGATTGGAGAAGGTAGAAGATACCATCATGATGGTCTTGCCTGCTGGAATATTTGGGGGCTTCACAGGAAAAGATAAAAAAAAAAAAGTCCAAAAGATAGTTTGTTTTTTGCTTTTTCACACAAAGACTGTTTTTCCAAGCAAATAAAATAAAGAGAAATACTGCCTCATTCTTTACTAACTGAAAATGTGTAGCATTGTTCTAATTGAAGCAATATGTTTCTGAGGGTAGAGCAGAGTGGTAATAAAGCAACTATTTTTGTGACTTGGCTTTACCTTTGGGCCTTCTCACATAACCTAGGTGAACAGTTGCAACACAGCAAAGAATACTATAGCCTTATTGTTATATGTATTCCTTTATACTCTGACTTTAACCTGCACAATGACACTGTGTCTTTCAGGCCACAGTGTAATTATTGTTCTGTGGATATAAAGGTTGGTAAAGAGAGGAAAACTCTGGCTTGGAAAGGTAAACTTTAATATCAACTTTATATAGACAGACATTTTAAGATTTATTCCAGAAAATGAAGATATAGGGGGAAAAGATTTTATTAAATTAAACAGAAAGTAGGCTGAGAGAATGGGAGGGCCCAAGGGGATGAAATAAAATGACTGACCAGTTGCTATACACAGTGAGGGGGAATGTAAGTCCAAGGAATGTCTATGCCTACCAATTCTCAGGACTTCACAATCTAAATTTTTCCTCTGAGATATCTAAACCCACAGCAGCATTTCTCAATTCTATGCAACCACTATTTGCTTGACACTCAGTGGTACCCACTACTCCCCTCGAGATAGGACATCCTTTCATACCAACCCTGGTGAGGATGGTGACAGAAGTACTGCTAGCTAAAGCCCTTTGGAGTACATTTTCCTTCCAGATAATGTTCTGTTAAAGATTATTAAGAAATCACAAACTTTGCTCCAGTTCATGTTCTTCACGCACTTAAGGGAGATTTAATAAGCACCTACTACATGCCTGGCACGGTTAGTAACAAGGAATACAAATATAAAGGCAACCCATTCTCTTCTCAAATCTTCAAGTGCCTACAGCCAATCCTAAATGCTGTTTTATTCTAAAGTACAGTTCAGCTGAAACTATTTCCTTTCTCCTGGGTCCCCTTTATGAAGAACCTGGGAGAAATTACTGTCTAGTATGAGAACCAAGAACAATTGTATTTCTGAACAATTGGCTTTCATTATTATAATGGACACTTCAAACCATGTAACTAACCAGTTTCCCCCATCCTGTTACAGTTAGAGACAAATGTTGGCCCACCAAAAGCCAGAGAAAAGGTCATTCTGGTTTGAGTTTCTAAATCTCATACCAAGACCTTATTAGTTCCTTTTTTTTTTTTTTACTTTCTTCTTTTCCTGTATTTTAAAATTCATTTTTGCTATATATCATGTATCTTCAAAGTTAACTTGAATTTTTAGAACATAGTGGAGTCTGAATAAATAAATAAACAAATAGTTGTTTGCCCAAATCTCTATTTTAAGAGATACTTATTGCCAAAGAATTATCTCCAGAGGGTTAAAGCAGAAATAACCAAGTGACAAGGACAATAAGCAGATCAGAACCTCAGCAGCTGTCCACAAAGTCGTGGAACAACAGATGTCAGGAAATCATGAAGTAGCTGTACCGTCATGTCATACATTGTGGAGCCAGGACTCATTTGCAGGAATCATTTTGATGTTTCCCAGATTTTAAAATAAAAGTGATTAAGTAATTTTTAAATTTAAACTCTAAACTTTTCAATGTACACTCTATTCAACCAGCAGTTTTTGTTCATTGACTTCTCTCCTCTATAGCTGGGAGAATTATCACCATAGAAGTTATAACTACTTTCTATGACAAATGTTGGCCCTACTGACATAAAAAAGAATCAAATATTGTTTCTGTGAATTAAATTGAATTTTTGGTGATTTTTTTAATCTATGGGTGTTTAACTTATTTTCTGAGTGGATTATACAAGTTCAGGTAAACAATACAAACAAAATTTAAAGAAATTTAAAGAACAATAATTAGAATAAAAATTTAAGCAAAACATTATCCATCAAATATTTATTGAGCACCTATATGTGTTAAACTCTAATAATAAAGTATAAAACAAATTATGCTTTGTTTTTACTTTTAAGTAGCCTATTCTTTTGAAAAAATATATACTAAAATAAATATTCATACTAATAAAAGTGTAACTTGACAATATGATCTAAGTATCATAAAGGAAAAATGCTATTGTTAAAGATACCACTAATTTGTAACAAACTCTCCCAAATATAGTTATGCAAAAAAACAGCCATTCTGTTTTTCCCATGATTTTATGGGTCAGGAACTTTAGCAGAGCACTGATGCATAACTAGTCTTTGCTCAACAAGGAGTCAGGCCTTAGCTGGGGTGACTTGAACAGGTAGAGTAGGCTGGAATCAAATGAAGCCACATTTTCCCAGCCTTGGATCTTCTCTACATCACACTAGCGCAGGTAAATGTTTAATACGGTATCTTCACTCCCATGTCGGTCACCTGTCCTGGGGTAATTAGTTCTACATAGCCATTCCATGTGATTCACGTGAGCTTCCTCCCAGAATGGGAATATCAAGGAAATTAAACTTCCCCTAGTTATAAAAGCTAGAAATAATGGAATAGTAACTTCAAAGTGATAAAAAAAGAAAAATCATCAACCTATAATTCTATACCCAATTAAACTATCATTATAGAATAAGGCCAAAATAAATCAGTTTGGGGAAAATAACAAGAGCCTGAAGATAGAATTACAAAAGAATATTCATCAGAAGGAAGGAATTCAATACATATTTGAGGTGTAAGGTGCAAAAACAAGTTAAGAGAAATAAAATACGAGGAGCTAAATCAACATTAATAAAAGTGACTATAATACTATAAAAATCAAGGTAGAACTAAACTATAAGTCACAATGTACAAGATAAGAGAATAGGATAAGATCTAAAAAGGGATAAGATACTTGTACTATTTCATATTGCTGAATATTTAGAACTATGAAATTAATATTTTCAAGTTCATGTAAAAATGCCTGCTAATGTATAGTGTATAATTCAAACAGAAACAGAAGGTAGGAGAGAGTGGAAATCCTAATCAAAGTAATGTAAAGCAAGAAGATGTTTTTAAAAATGAATAAATAAAATAAGCACAGTGGTGCATGTCTCTAATCCACTACATGGAAGGCTGAGAGGAGAGGATTGTAGGTTCAAAGCCAGCCTCAGCAACTTAGTGAGGGTCTCAGAAATTTAGCAAGAACCTGTTCCCTCGCTAGGCATGGTGACGCACTCTTGTAATCCCAGTACTTGGGAGGCTGAGACCAGAGGATCCGGATCTGGGTTCACCGCCAGCCTCAGCTACTTAGTGAGGCTCTCTGTGACTTAGTGAGACCCTGTTTCAAAATAAAGAATAAAAAATAGGATTGGGAGTGTATCTCAGAGGTAGAATGCCTCTCGGTTCAATCCCCAGTACTGCAAAAAAAAAAAAAAAAAAAAAAAAAAAAAAAAAAAAAAAAAAAAAAAAAAAAAAAAAAAAAAAAAAAAAAAAAAAAAAAAAAAAAAAAAAAAAAAAAAAAAAAAAAAAAAAAAAAAAAAAAAAAAAAAAAAAAAAAAAAAAAAAAAAAAAAAAAAAAAAAAAAAAAAAAAAAAAAAACCTGTTCCCAAATGAAAATAAATAAATAAAATAGGGTTAGGAGTGCAACTTGAAAACTTGAAGGTAGAATATCCCTGGGTTCAGTCCCTAGCATCATAAAAAAATAAATAAAAATTTAAAAGTCTCCCAGATTAAAAATTAATGAATAAATAAATAAAAAGCACAATAAATAAGATGGTAGTAAAAGTAAAATAAATAAAAACTTATAGTAAATATCACAGACAAAATTAATTATTTAAACTTTAGTCTCCAACTTTATTTTTAAAATCTATATGTTCTTTACTAATGGTACTTCTAAAAACAAAATGAAGATTGAAAATAAAAAGGTAAAAATGACATACTGTGAAAGTACTGTAAGAAAGATATATGGTTATTTTAGTCAGCATTGTCATCATTGTGACCCAAACACCTGATCAGAACTACTAGTAGAATATTAACAAGAATAAGCATAATGGAAAATCTTAATACAATTCCCTTAATTTATAAGATAAATAAGAAATATAGAAAAATAATTTTGTGGCTCTGTAACAGATTATCACAGACTTAGACACTTAAAATATCTGTCATTTTTTGCTTCACCATTTTTTTAAAATGAGAAGTCTGGATTGTCTACCCAGTGTCTCACAAGACTGAAATCAAGGTGTCATTTCAATCTGCAATTTGTTGGTATAGCTCAGTTCTCAGTTCCTTATGTCTAAAGGAATGAGGCCCTTGTTTTCTTGCTGTGGTGGTGCATGCTTGTAATCCTTGGGAGGCTGAGACCAGAGGATCTGGGTTCGCTGTCAGCCTCAGCTACTTAGTGAGGTCCTCCGCAACTTAGTGAGACTCTGTTTTCAAAAAATAAAGAATAGCCGGGCGTGGTGGCGCACGCTTGTAATCCCAGCATTCCAGAGGCTGAGACCGGAGGATCCAGGTTCGCGGCCAGCCTCAGCTACCTAGTGAGGCACTCCACAACTTAGTGAGACCCTGTTTCAAAATAAAGAATAAAAAATGGGGCTGGGGGTATAGCTCGGAGGTAGAAGGCCCCTGAGTTCAATCCCCAGTACCACAAAAAAAAAAAAAAAAAAAAAAAAAAATAGGCCTAGGGGTATAGCTCAGAGGTAGAATGCCCCTGAGTCCCACCCCCAGTGCCGCAAAGAGAGAGAGAGAGAAAGAAAGAGAGAGAGAGAGAGAGAGAGAGAGAGAGAGAGAGAGAGAGAGAGAGAGAGACATTGAGATTTGCTTTCAACATCTAAAAGTCACCTTCAGGTCCTAACCACCTTTCTTTTTATGGACTCATAGTCAACTTATTGCTAACCTAATCAGGGTAGTAAAATCTCATCATAGTCACAAACCCCATGTACACTTGGAGGAAATATGTATGAAATAATGAAATAGAGGCCTGGAATCTTTGGGGGCATCATAGAATTCTATCTGCCACATGTAGGAATTATATTTAAGATTTTAGGAAATAATAAATGAATAAATGAATGTAGATTAATAGAATACTATGTTCAATATCTATAAATTTCCAAACTTTTCCAAGTATAAAATCACAATGCAAAACCCAGAAATACTAAAAAATCTACTAATTAAAAGAATGATATAGGTCAGCTATCTAGTGAGGCACTCCGCAACTTAGTGAGACCCTGTTTCAAAATAAAGAATAAAAAGTAGGGCTGGGGGTATAGCTCAGAGGTAGAATGCCCCTGAGTTCAATCCCCAGTACAGCAAAAAAAAAAAAAAAGAAAGAAAGAAAGAAAGAAAAAAAAATAGAATGATATAGGGTCATATTTAATTCAGCAACAAATGAATATCAAAACTCTAAAGAACAGGGACTTCCGGGAAGATGGCGACGGAGTGAGACACGTCTCAAGAGCCGCTGTGAGCTCGATTCAAATCAGTCGTGGATCCAGTTTTTTGAAAGAAGAAAAAAAGCAACAAAAAGGTGGAAAATGCTGCGAAAACTGGAATACAGCTGAGCAGAACCCGGAAGGCCGACCAGGGAGAGCAAAGAAGCCCGTCTCCGCGGCC
>PVLC010047265.1:0-11148 GCA_004027655.1 Graphiurus murinus
TCAGAGGCATTCTACCCCCGAGCTATACCCCCAGCCCTATTTTTTATTCTTTATTTTGAAACCGGGTCTCACTAAGTTGCTGAGTGCCTCACTAGTTAGCTGAGGCTGGCCGCAAACCCGGATCCTCCGGTCTCAGCCTCCCGAATGCTGGGATTACAAGCATGCGCCACCACGCCCGGCTCCATGCCCAGCTTTAAATCTCATACTTTTAATAAAGGCCTTTTCTAACATTGAGTCTAAGAGAAATTTTATTCTTTTCCCATTTCTTAGCCTC
Organism: Graphiurus murinus; assembly: GCA_004027655.1. Lineage (NCBI taxonomy): Eukaryota > Metazoa > Chordata > Mammalia > Rodentia > Gliridae > Graphiurus > Graphiurus murinus. Next base: position 275 of record PVLC010047265.1, read on the forward strand.
TGGAATCCTGTATAGGAATCTTTGGGCACCAGAGCAACTATTGATAGCCAGCATTTTAAAAACTCTGCAGCTATTGTAACTTAGTCCTAGACTATTTAGAAAACCCACAAATTTCTTTTTTAAAGTATTACATGTGAGGATTTTGAGAGAATAGGAAAACATTTACAAATATGAAAAAGTGCTCAAAAAGTGCTCATTATTGCTTATCTATATTTCTGAACTCAAAAGATTTTTTGAGGGATTCTCATTTTTATTAATTAAAAAAATAAGTAAAAGTATACTTAGTTCAGGAATCAAAACCTGACTTGAAATAAATTTATTTGAACATATATGAGGCTATTTATAAGCTTTTTTTTTTGGTGTGTGTGTGTGTATGTGTGTGTGTGTGTGTGTGTGTGTGTGTGTGTGTGTGTGTGTGTTTTACTGGGGATTTATCTACCTGTGAACAACATGCCCAGCCATTTCTTTTTCTTTCCTTTCCTTTCTTTTCTTTTGTGGTACTGGGAATTGAACCCAGAGGCATTCTACCTCTGAGCTACACCTCAGCTCTGTTTTATTTTTGTTCTAAAACAGAGTGTCACTAGGATGCTCAGAGTGTCTCTATGTTACTGTAATCCTCTTGTCTCAGTTCCCCAAGTACAGGAATTACAGCTGTGCACCACCACTCTGTCTCAGCTTCCTAAGTAATGGGATTACAGCTTTGCACCACCACTCTCAGCTTATTTTCTATTTTGAAATAAGGTTTCCGTAAGTTGCTGAGGCTTCTCTTGACCCTGAGATCCTCTTGTCTCAGCCTTCCAAGTACTGGGATTATAGATGTGAGTTATTGTCTCCATTTTGGCTTTGTATTTTTCATATGTGAATATTCTTATATTTCAATACAAAAATATTAGTGTGTTTGATTTTCAGGTGCTACCCCAGTCACTTTTGTGTATATTACATCATATGTAGTATATGTCCTGTATTGATGTTCTAAAACATAGAAATAGCTCTGAAAACTCAACTGGCCCCTTGAGTTTCTAGTAATAGATATTGTGAGCCACTAGTAATATAGTCATGTAAGTCAGGAGTCACATTAATTAACTGTTAACCATAACAGGCTCTATTGCCTTAAAGAGATTAACATAAGCAGTCTATAATTTGTGTATCAGTTTTGTCATCCTGAGTCTGTTTTCTCATAGGAATAGTGTTTTACATGGTGAGTAGTATGTTTGTTTAATAGATCCATAATCTTTGTAAGGCATAGTTTTAACAATTCTATGTAACTTACGGCAATATTTTTATGAAAAACAGTTTTAAAATATACCCATCTTCTTTATCCCTCACTGACTTATCCGCAACCGTAAACATACCCCTACTGTGACCTTCACATGACTTCTGAGATTTTTTTTCCAACTCATATAACATGACTAGGGATTTCACCAGGTCAGAACAGAGCTAATGTCTCCATCAAGGATTCAGGGTGCAAATGGGATTCTTTTCACCTCTCCTGTCTTTGCTGTTATTCGAATTATTTTCTTTAGATTCTAGGAACTGCCTTGCCATAGTTTGTTCTCTTTAGTACCCCGTATAGTTCTGATATCTTGAAATAAATGGAACTAAGTTCCTATCTTTCTTTATCTGCTATCTTTTAATTTTGAATCACTCATTTAACCCCTCTTTATGTCTCTCAGTCTTCCCTTCATAAGGAAGGCTAATAATTTTTACTGCTAATGATGAAAATTTTCTAACAATCTAATTAAGCACTTAGGAAGAGAAAAAATATAACTCATGGAGTGCCAGCCTCAAGCCAGTGGTAAGCAATATCATAGTTAATAAGTATAGAATCTGCTACTAGGAGTGTAAGATAATTTACTTGACTAAAGTTCTATAGGTACTGTGCTTCAGTGACAGAATCCAAATTTTCATGTGTGATTTCAAAGCCAGTGTTTTTTCTCCTCTCAATGTTGTCTGATAACTCCAGTGTATGAAAGCCCAGGTGAATCATCCTAAATTATTAGAAGCTAGCAGGGTATAAATAATAAATTATTAAATAAATATGTGGTAAGTTATAGCTCTTTGCTCACTAAATATAGTTAAAAGACTGACATTATTTCTAGCATATGCCTAATCACTTGAAAATGTTGGATCATAGTTAAGAAGTCCAGATTCCACAATCCTTTTTAACAGGATGGAAAAATATGTTTATCATGAAAATGTTCATTTTCAAATCCTAAAAGAACACAGTGAACATTTGCATGTGGTGGGGTGGGGTACTGGGGAATGAACCTAGAGGCATTCTACCTTCAAGCTACACCCCCAGCCCAATTTTATTTCTTATTTGGAAACAGGGTCTTTCTAGGTTGATAAGAGTCTCACTACTTGCTTAGGCTGTCCTCGAAGCTGCGATCCTCCTGTCTCAGGCTCCTAAGTACTGGAATTGCAGGCCACAGTGAATATTACAATAACTTTTTTTTTTTTTTTTGCAGTACTGGGGATTGAACCCAGGAGCATTCTACATTCCAAATACACCCCCAGCCCTATTTTTTATTCTTTATTTAGAAACAGGGTCTCACGAAGTTGCGGCAGGCCTCACTAAGTAGCTGAGACTGGCCATGAACCTGCAATCCTCTATCTCAGCCTCCCAAGTACTGGGATTGCAAGCGTGCACCACCATTCCCTGCTAGGATAACATTTTTTAAAGTATTTAAAAAGTGAATAATTTTCCCTTACTGAAAACTACTTCCTTGTGTTATTTCTACATTGGATCTTGAAAGACAAAATGAAAATCTAATTACTCAGAAAATGATTTATACCTGACCATTGCATATTTTATATTATTGGACACATTATCTAACCTCTGCATACACATACAATCTGTATATAAGTAAAAAGTGCACTTGATATTCTTAGTGTGAAAGTGCTATAGTAATATAGAATATATTTTGAAGACTTTATTTTTAGCTGCTTAAACCATCTATTAAAAACATGCTTAAAACATCTGTTATAAAATGTGGGAACATTTAGTGATTATATTTAACATTAGTGAAGTATTTTAGAGTGTGTGATACAGTATAAATGTAATTTACTTGTTATGAGCATTTCATGTCTCTGTGCAGTACTTAGATTATTTCTGCAGTCTTCTTGCTACCTTCAACAGATGTGAAAAAAAATACTATGTGAAAAAAAATGCTCTGAATGAAGAAGCAGTTTCAGATATTACTCAGTATTTGAAATGTTAAATGTTAATTGGAATGTCTAAGCTATAAAACTACTTTTAACCATTTTATATATGGAAGAAGAGAAATTGAGGCTTTCTTTTTTCCTTTTTCAGAGACAGGTTTATTTAGGAAAGTGAGGGATACACATTCAGGGAGAACATAGGCCATCTCAAGAGGGAGAGAGAGCATCTCTGGGGTCTCAGAGTTCTTTTTATAGGAAACCCCATGATGGGGGGGGGGGTAGGGATAAATAGCAGGCGTGGATGTTTAAACTTCCTCAGAATCCTCTGGTTCCAGGCATCTATGGGTGGTGACTGGGTGGCACCTGAGCTTGACCTTCCTATGGATCCTTTATTTACTAAGCATCTCAGAAATCTCAGATGGGGAGAGAGGCCATTATGATTAAGAGTGTGGGCCTATTGAGGCTTCTGCCCAAAATAGAACAAACTCTGTAGGATGAAGTTAAGGATTATGAAATTTCTAGATTTAAAAAATATATTTTCCCTTTCCTTGCTAGTTTGTCTCCTTTCTACTTAGTTTTTGTTTTTTTTTTTGTACTCGCGTTTGAACTCAGGGGCATTCTACCTCCGAGCTACACCCCCATTCCTATTTTTTATTCTTTATTTTGAAACAGGGTCTCACTAAGTTGTGTAGAGCCTCACTAAGTAGCTGAGGCTGAGGGCGAACCCAGATCCTCCGGTCTCAGCCTCCCAAGTACTGGGATTACAAGTGTGCGCCACCACGCTTGGCTTCTACCTAATATTTCTATTTCTCCTATCCTACCTCATTTCCGCCCTCTGAGACTTGGATCCTGATTCATAAGCCTGTTTATTTGGTCAACAAAACCATTCATCTGCTTTTTGTTGGTATTGCAATTACAGTGGACATCTACATGAAAAAATTGACATATTAGTGCATTGTACAATAACCCAGATATTATCTTTACCTTGAACCAAATTATTATCATTTTAAACTGGAAGCCAGGTAGCCAACCTGTTAGGTTATGTATGACATTGTGAAACATCCTCAAGACACAAAGCCTAAGACAGCATACTATTTAGCCTATTGGCTGCTATTATCCTATTTCTTAGTAACAATAATTTGCTTACTATAATGATTATATGCCACTGCTATCTGTCTTTTGCTTTTACATATTTGACAGAGCCATCTATAAACCAAGCATCTCTTCTTTAGATTTAAAGTTATTGTATCTTTTTCTTCCCACTTTATTGGAGACCCCATTAACTCTTTAAAGATATTTAAAGTTTCTGGTTTAGCAAAAAAATTCCTATAGTTAAAAAGGAAAAATGTTCCCCAAGAGTAGAAGCAAGCAAGATTCCTGGTTTATAGTACATAGGGGAATTTAAATAAGGGTTTGTTTTTTTTTTTTAATATGAGCAGGACTGTTAGACCCTCTAGTACCTTACAGAAATAGGGGTTTTTCAGCCGGGCGTGGTGGCGCACGCTTGTAATCCCAGCATTCGGGAGGCTGAGACCGGAGGATCCGGTTTCGCGGCCAGCCTCAGCTACCTAGTGAGGCCCTCCACAACTTAGTGAGACCCGGTTTCAAAATAAAGAATAAAAAAAATAGGGCTGGGGGTATAGCTCGGAGGTAGAATGCCCCTGAGTTCAATCCCCAGTACCGCAAAAAAAAAAAAAAAAAAAAAAAAAAAAAAAAAAAGAAATAGGGGTTTTTCCTTTTATGGAGTCCAGTGGTCCTGGACCTGCAAAACCTCAAGAGGGACAAGTTTAGCTTTATAGCATTTTTATAAAGACTCGAAGTTTGGAGCATCAGTGTAATTTAAATTTCTTCTGTGGAGGCTCCCTTTTCTTAAAAAAGAATTACAGCAAAACTAATTGAAGTACTGTTAAGCATTAAAAGCAATATTATCAAATTTTAATTGCTCTGGACAAATCAGTTAATCTTGTATAATCAGTTTAACATTTATATTTTTTAATTTTCTTTTTTTATTAATATGCTTTTGACTATTTAAAAGCAAATTACAAGAGAGCAGAGAAGGAAAAGAAAATGGCACAGGCAAAGTATAAATATTTAATCTGATAATTTTTTAGGCATTTGGAAAAAATATTATAGATGTATATATCATTGTCTTCCTGACTTAAAGTGGCAGATCTCAATTACCTCTACACATTTGGCAATGTTTGTACATGGTTTTGGCTGTTTAGACCTGAGGGGTTAAGGGATTTATTACTAGCATCTAGTGGGTAGGTATCTGAGATGCTGCTCAACATCCTACAGTGTGCAGGACAGCCCCCAACAAAAATTATACAAAAGGTCAATAATGTGAGGTTGAAAACCCTGCCTTAGAAAGTGATGGATGTCTCTCACTTTCCAAATAATAGAAATATGTAGAGATATGCCTAAGGCCATACAACTGAGTGAAATGGCCAAAACTTGAACCTGGACACGTTATATTATGCTTTCCTTGGTTCTTGTGGTTCTTAGGGTCAAAACCTTAGCTATCTTGGGGGAGGGGAGATGAGAGGGAATGAATCATCAAAATCATTGCTATATCTCTATTTTTATGTTCCTTTTAATTATAGTATAATTGGGTTTATATGTTATATTTGTATATTGTTTGCTTGTATGTCTTGTTAATACAATAACTAGAGGTACATATCTCCCATGTAAGAGGAGGGGAAGAAGTAAAAGCTGGAAATTTTCGAAAAGTGATGAATGCTTGAAACAATCACTGTGGCAAATGAGAGAGAGAGAAGAAAGGAAAACTTATAGCATTACCATGCATTGTGGGGGCCCAAACTGAGGATGCTGACCGCAGATTAAACACTATTTGCAGAGCTTATTTATTTGGGAGCCTAAATGCAATGGAAGAATGGTTAGGCTTTTGCTAATATTGATAGGCATATGGTTGAAGTGTTGTACAGTGGGATAAAAACACAATAGAAAAGGCAGGGAAGAGGAAAGATAAAGATGGATGAAAAGTAGCCTATGAAATGCTCTCCAATTTTTTTAAAGCATAAGCCACCAAGGTATATATGTACTTACATATATATACTTATCTGTTAATATACTTTAAAATTTATATATGGACTATAAAGTTTATAAAATGGACTATATAAATATATTTTATATAATGTGTACTTTGTATAGCCTTTTCAAACCAGAATTATAAAAATATAAAGAGAATTTTTGAAAGATAAATATTAAAAATAAAGAGTTTTTTAAGGTGTGTGTATATATTGGATAGTATATTAACATTCTCTGGTTGATTGCAGTATTTGGACAGGAGAAAAATACTGTGAGCCAGGTGTGATGGTCTTCTTGGGACAGAAGATGAAAAGGTTTTTTTGTCATTACCTAGCAGGTGACAGCAAGGAAGAGAGATAGGAGCTTGGGGAAAAAACAAAAACATGTTTTATATTCCATTAGAAGATTTTGTGTAGACTAGCTGGAGTACTCTTAGACAATATTGAAAGACCTTCCTGACTTTCTTCTTTCTGAGCCATTTGTAGGTGATTCATTTGAATAAATAAGTCCCTCATTTATTGATATTCCTGGGGAAAAATTAAATGAGTCATTCTAATTATTATAACAAAGTCAAAACTTAAATCAGTACTAAGCAATAGAACTTAAAACTTATAATAACTGAAGAGAATAATCTTGGAAAATTTAGTCAAATGTTCGTATTTACTTTCCAAAGAAATTATGTTCTCTCTTACAAAGGAACAGTTTGATTATATGAATGTGTTCATATAATAGTTTTGTGATGATATTACTTCATGTAGTTTGATATTTAATGAAAAGAAAAATCATAAGATCAATACTGTTTTGAAACAAACCAGGTATATGATCCTGTAAATGGAGCACTTACAATGCAATCTCTAAAAAGTAGGAGATTTTTGACTTCTGAATGTAATTACGAGGGTCTACAGACAAGGTAATAAGAGATGTGAGAATGTCAGGAGAGAAAGGTAAATAAAATTGAGGGAAAACTATGATTTGGAAAATTTTCTGGACCCCAAATGGATATTGTTTTACTGAAATATCAGATCTGATACCTTTGGTGTATTTTGGATGCTCTGAATTAGAAAAGACTGATTTGTAAAGGTAATGACATCAGTGTATCTTTATTTAGTCCCATTTAATGTTACATAGTTTCTGAATAGCCACTTCTAATCCATGTATCTTTCAGTAAGGTAGAGGTAAAAAAAAAAGAATGTTCATTCACTTTATAGTCATTTACTCAACTGATACTTATTCATCACTATTATGCATATTGCTGGGTATGTAATGATAAATAAAATTCATGGCCTCAAGGTGCTTACAGCCATGTGAAATAAACAGATAACTAAACAATTGAAACATAGTGTTATGAATTCATTAAAAATATAATAGGGTACACAAATTCATTCGTTATCAGTTAGATGAGACTTCTTAGAAAATGTGACTTTTCGAGCCAATTCTAGGATCTTTAGAAAAGTAGAAATTTAGCCAGGCGTGGTGGCTCACGCTTGTAATCCCAGCATTTGAGAGGCTGAGACCGGAGGATCCGGGTTCGCGGCCAGCCTCAGCTACCTAGTGAGGCATTCCGCAACTTAGTGAGACCCGGTTTCAAAATAAAGAATAAAAAATAGGACTGGGCGTATAGCTCAGAGGTAGAATGCCCCTGAGTTCAATCCCCAGTACCGCAAAAAAAAAAAGTAGAAATTTGCCAAGTGAAGCTCAAAGTGAACATTGGGTCAATGGGGAGAATGAATGTATCAGGCTGATGGGATAGCTACAGTTGAATGTTCTTAAAATAAAGTGCCTTATATTGACTAAAAATTAGATCACATATTAAACTTTCCCATCTCTAACAATCAAAGGAATATCCAGATTTTCCTACAGATATAAATTTATACCCTTCAAATATCAAAGTCTCAAACTTACTTTATGGAAGCATTTTATTCCAGTTATATGATGCTGCATAGCAAATTAACCAATACTAGTGGAATACAAGAGCTATTTATTATACTCAAGTTCTGGGTCAGGGATTCAGACAGGGCACTGCAGGGAGTTTCAGCTGGAGGACTAGAAGACTGTGAGGCCCAAATCATCTGCAGCATTGTTCATTCACATGCCTAGCAGTTAATTATGACTTATGGGCTAAGAGCACCATTTCTCTCCAAAAGGGCCTATCCATATGATTTCTCTTTATAGGCTAGTTTGGGCTTCCTCATGGTATGATGGTGAGATCCCCAGTACAAGTCTCTTAAGAGGAAAAAAATTAGGTGGAAACTTTTTCCATTTTATAGCCCAGGTTAATAAGTCACATTGCATTACCTTTACCATACTCTGTTGTTTGAAGAAGTCACAAACCCTTGCACATATTCAAAGGAAAAGAGCGAGCACAGAGCATACTTCTCAGTAGGAGGAGTGGAGTGTCAGTCATACGAAAATGAGAATGATGGGAAAGAATTGATTGGATTGGTTGATTAGCATCTTTGTAAACTACATTGTTAAACACTCCTCACTTAAGAATATTCACAATATTCACAAATAAGGACTGTGGGTGTAGCTCTGTGGTAGAACTCATACCTAGCATTGACAAGACACTGGATCAATCCCCAGCACAAAAAAGGAAGGAAGGAAGGAAGGAAGGAAGGAAGGAAGGAAGGAGGGAGGGAGGGAGGGAGGGAGGGAGGAAGATAGATAGATAGATAGATCAATTTTACCTGGGTGCAGTGTGGTATACCTTTAGTCCCAGCTACTTGAAAGGCTGAGAGATAAGAGGATCAGGTAAGCCCAAGAGTTCAGGGCATACCTATACAACATAGTGAAATATTGTCTCTTTGGGGATTGAACTCAGGGATGTTCTACCTCCGAGCTACACCCCCAGCCCTATTTTTTATTCTTTATTTTGAAACCGAGTCTCACTAAATTGCAGAGTGCCTCAGTAGGTAGCTGAGGCTGGCCGCGAACCCGGATCCTCCGGTCTCAGCCTCCCGAATGCTGGGATTACAAGTGTGCGCCACTTCGCCCGGCTGAAATCTTGTCTCTTAAAAAAAAAAAAAAAAAAAAAAAGAAGAAGAAGAACCAAGAATGTTTATAAACAACAACAAAAAATTCTGTGTGCCACTGTGTGGATAACAGTCACTAATTGTGTTTAGTTTTAGCTTACGTTTTGGTTATTCATTGATAATGTCCTTGACCTTGGGCTTGAGGTATATTGTAAATTTTAGTAGTTCTTTGCTGATTATGTGCAAAGGCAGATAGAAGACAAAAATTGGTAATGAGAAGTCATATGATGCTATGGGAAATCAAAAACTGTTTTTAATTAAAGATTTTAGTTAAATGGTGTTAAAGTATAACTATTGTGTTTATGTTGTCACTTTATACATATATATCAATTATAGATAATAGATAATGGGTAGATATATAGATATGTAGATATATATATATGTGGACTTAAATGAAATACTTTTAGGCCTGTAATGATTTTAAGTAAAGGAAGTACAGTACTATTGTATCATTTTTACAAGACTGCTAGTTACATGGGGCATTTTTTTTTCTTGTTTGTTTCTTTGTGTTTTTACCTCATTTATTGTACTATATTGTCTTCTAGTCTCAGCTGTCATATAGACAATATTAAACTAGAAAAATTGTTTCATCTCAGTAAGCCAGGCATGGTGGCGCACACTTGTAATCCCAGCATTTGAGAGGCTGAGACCAGAGGATCCGGGTTCTAGGCCAGCCTCAGCTACCTAGTGAGGCACTCCGCAACTTAGTGAGACCCTGTTTCAAAGTAAAGAATGAAAAAAAAAAAAAAATAGGTCTGGGGGAATAGCTCAGAGGTAGAATGCCCCTGAGTTCAATCCCCAGTACTGCAAAAAAAAAAAAAAAAAAAAGTTTCATCTCAGTAAAGGAAATGGAAGGACCTGTAGAACATTATGTTAAGTGAGATTAGCCAGTCACAGAAAGTGAAGGGGCATATTTTTTCTTTTATATGCACAAGCTAGGGAGAAATTGGGATACCAGAGGGACTGCAGATTATGGAAGAGAAACCTTAGTGGAGCCAGGGAAGTGATATAAGGGAAGGGGAGAGGGAAGACTGAGGTTCATTAATGGAAATACTACCATCAACTATTTGTACATATGTGAATATACCAACATCAGTCCTGGTACTCTGTATTGGAAAGGGGGAAATGGGGAGGCGGGGGAGGAGAGGAGGCACCAAGTACTGTGTGCATGTATGTCACTGTCAACATGATTTACATTATGATGTGAGACTCTAATGTACCAATACGAGCATAATTAAAATAAAATTGTAAATAAATTATACAGAATGTCTAAAAATAAAAAATAAACCACCATTTAAAAGCATATTTAAAAATACAAATGTATTTATTACATTTCTAGTTGTTTTTATTTTACTTACCCTGACTGCCTTCTGCATAGAATTGTTTTTTCCATGTGTTTGTTTGAGATGTATGTGTGTGCCTATTTGCACGAATGTGTATACATACAAACAAATATGTTGAACAATTTCTATGTACATGCATGCATGCATATATACTTTGCCATACATCTGAAATTAAGACCCTTCTTATTTTATTTAACTGTTGTAGCCTAGCTCCTGGCTCCTCTGATTTACAATGATCCAGGAAGGCCTGAATTAAATTGGAAGAATATTTTTAAAAGTTATATATCTA
>PVLC010047266.1:0-11148 GCA_004027655.1 Graphiurus murinus
TAATATTCCATAGTTAAAATTTAAGTAGGAAAAGAAGTCATTTTCTCTTGTCTAATTCTAGCCTTCTATTGAGATCCCATATAGAACCCAATGTAACAAACCGTCCTCTTAAAAATAGTTCAGCTTAGATACCCAGAAGTGCTATTGCTGGATCATATGGTAAGTTCATTCCCATTCATCTGAGGATCCTCCATACTGTTTTCCAAAGTGGTTTCACTAGTTTGCAATCCCACCAACAATGTATTAGGGTTCCCAATTCTCCACACCCTCGCCAGCAGTTGTTGTTCATGTTTTTTATGATTGCCATTCTGATTGGAGTTAGGTGAAATTTCAAGGTAGTTTTGACTTGCATCTCTCTGGTTGCTAATGATGTGGAACATTTCCTCATACATTTATTGGCCATTTGTATTTCTTGTTTTGTGAAGTGTCTATTTAGACCTTTTGCCCATTTTCTGATTGGGTTGTTTTCTTAGCTGTGATTTTCTTGAGTTCTCTGTATATCCTAGATATTAGACCTCTATCAGAAGAGTAGGTGGCAAAAATTTTCTCCCACTCCGTGGGCTCTCTGTTGAGGTTCTTGATAGTTTCCTTTGCTGCACAGAAGCTCTTCAGTTTAATACAATCCCATGTATTGATCTTCCTTTGAGTTGCTTGTGATTTGGGGTCTTGTTGAGAAAGTTTTTATCTGTGCCTATGTGTTGAAGTGTTGGGCCTATGACCTCTTCAAGTAGCTGCAAGGTCTCTGGCCTGACTTCCAGGTCTTTGATCCACCTTGAGTTGACTCTTGTGCAGGGTGAGAAAATGGGGTTTATTTTCATTTTCCTGCATATGGTTAACCAGTTTTGCCAACACCATTTGTCAAAGAGTCTATCTTTTTTCCAGTGTATATTTTTGGCTCCTTTGTCAAAAATCAATTGATTATAAGGACGTGAGTGTGTTTCTGAATCTTCTATTCTGCTCCATTGGTCTATGTGTCTGTTTGTGTGCCAATACCAATTCTGGGTATCTACCCAAAAGAATGGAAACCAAACTATCAGACTTACACATGTGTATCTATGTTTATAGCTGCACAAATCAAAATTGCCAAACCATGGAAACAGTCAAGATGTCCATCGACAGATGAATGGATTACAAAACTATGGGATATGTACACAATGGAATTTTACTCAGCCATAAAGAACAAAATCATGTTATTTGCAGGGAAATGGATGCAACTGGAAAACATTATGTTAAGTGAGATTAATCAGTCACAAAGAGTAAAAAGGCATATGTTCTCCCTAATATGCGGATGCTAGGGAGAAGATGGGGCATAACAATGACTCCAGATGAAAAAGGAGAAACCCTAGATAAGCAAAGAAGTTGACCTAACTGAAGGTGATGGATGGAGGTGGGGGGGGGGGCATCCTAATGCACATGATGTACTTTCACAAATATATCAAAGTCAACCACTAAACTGAACTTGAGAAGGAGGGAGGGTGAGGGAGTGGGATGGGAATTGGGGAAGGGGTTAAATGAGAAATGTGTGCATATATGCCTTTATCAGCTTGTACCTAACAAAGATATATGATTACAATGCACCAATTAATATAAAAAATAAAAAAATAGTTCAGCTTCATTTTTCCTAAAAGTCGGAATAGGATAGGTTTTAGTCAACTGCCCTCAAACCCATGGCACTGTGTCTGTACCATATATAGCTTTCAAAAAGTTCGGAAATGTCTTTTTAAGGGACTTTCCAGGGGATGCTTTTTAAAAATACAACATCATTACTTGAATTCCCACCATCTCTGGTCTTTGAAGGCTGTTTCCAAAGAAACAGCAGGTCCCTGATCCAATTCTTCCCTATACTACCCTGGTAAGGTATACACTTGCCTCATGCAAGATAGCTTTTTGACATAACTACATCAATTTTATTTGGTTTAATTTGGGGTGGCACAATGAAAAGTAACTAAAATGCTGTTGATCCAGAATTCTATACCCAGCTACAATATCTTCCAAAACAAATGAAGGCAAATATTACTCCCCCTCATTTCCAGCAGACTTTCACTATAAGAAATATAAAACAAAAATCTTCATACAGAAGGAAAATGGTGGTATATAGAAATTTGAATCTATATACAAGCAAATAGGTCTAGAAATGAGAAAAATAAAAAAACTTCTATATTATTTTAATCACTTTAAAACTGTCTAAAGCAAACGTAGTTGCAATCTATTGTGAGCTTTATATCATCTTTAGGATTAGAATATATGACAATACTACAAAGGATGAAAAGAGAGATAGGTATGCTATAGTAAAGTTCTTATATCATTCATGAAATGAGTTAATATTACTTTAAGTTAGACTGGAATAAATTAGAGATGTATGTATATTGTAAACCTTAAAAAACACTAAAATATTTTAAAAGAAGTGTAACTGTTAAACTAATAGTGAAGATAAGATGGAATAATTAAGTAATCAAAAGTAAAGCAAGACTATTAGAGGAAAGGTTAAGGAATAAATTCACAAATAGAACAAAAAGATGTTAGACTTCAATTCAGATATATTTGTAATTACATTAAATAAAATGCCCTCACTACCCCCAATTAAAAGGCAGATTGTCAGTTAAGTGTATTTATAAAATCTATATGAAACCCCACATTTAAGAATTGAGACAGGTTAAAAAGAAAAGAATGGAAACATATGCTATATGAATACTAATCAAAAGAAAGCTGAGAGGCTATATTAATATCAGGCAAAGTAGACTACAAGATAAGGAATATTATTTATAATTCAGTACATGAGGGAGGATCCTGAGACTATGTTTCTTATAAATTCTCTGGTCCAAGGATTATACCTTAGGCAGCAAGTCTTAGGTAGCTGTATATAGATGATGATAGATAGATAGATAGATAGATAGATAGATAGATAGATAGATAGATGATAGATAGCAGGCAGCATGAAAGCAGAAGTGTGGCTTCAAATAGTTTGGAAAGTACAGCTTACTATTTTATCCCCTATAGATGCTCACAGTGATGAATTACGTATTAAATACAGTCATGTGATGCATAAATATGTTTTGTTCAATGACACCACATCTACAACAATTTAAACCACATAGCCTAGGTGTATAGTATGCTATACCACCGAGGTTTATGTAAATATACTCTGATGTTTACACTATGATGAAATAGCCTAATGATGCATGTCTCAAAACATATCCCTGTTGTTAAGCTACCCATCACTATATGTTAAAACTCCTACAGCAAGAAATAGCAGCCTCTAAGATGACCCTAAATGATCCCCTCCACCTCCTAGTACTATGCCCTAGTGTAAGTCCCTCCCCTTGAGTGTGGGCTGGAAATACTGACTCCCAGTGAATGCCGTATGGCAGAAATAATGATATGTCACTTCGAAGATTAGGTTATAAAAAGACTGTGGCTTCCACCTTGAATGCTCACTCTTTTTCTTCAGTCACTGGCACTGAGGAAGCCAGCTACCATGCTGTGAGCAGCACTGTAGAGAAACTCTTCAAGTGCAAGAGGGAAGGTTTACCAGTAGAGCCTTGAGATGATTGCAGGCCAGGCTGATACCTTGATCACAGTCTAGACCCTGAGCAAAAACCACCTCATTCTGCTGCTCCTAAGTTCCCAACCCTCAAAAACTGGGAAATGATACAAGTATATTATTTCTACCCCCTAAGGCTTTGAGTAGTTTGTTATGTAGCAACAGGTAGCTAATACAAACCTAGTTTAACTTTCCCTGCCCAGTGTGTAGACCCAAGGATTGGCTAGTTTTACCCTTTTAAGGTTGTATTGTCTACATTAATTAATAATCATTCTTGGTACCAAAGAATTGTAGGTGAAACATTTGGTTTGTGCTTGTACTCCACCAAAATTTAGGCCAAAAATAATTATTTTTCCCAAATAAAACCTATGAACATCTCATTCACAGAGTTTAGAAAATACTACACTTAATCTTTAGTAGGTGTGTGTGTGTGTGTGTGTGTGTGTGTGTGTGTGTCCAGGATTGAATCCAGGGGCAGTCTATCTCTAGGTTACACCCTCAGCCCTTTCTTGTTGTTGCTTTGTTAAAACAGGGTCTTACTGGATTGCTGAGAGTCTTGTTGAATTGCTGAAGCTGGTCTTGAATATGTGATCCTCCTGTCTCAGCCTCCCAAATACTGGGATTACAGATGTGTGCCACCAAACCCAGTTTAGTAAAGTCTAATTTGAAGTCAAATTTCAACTCCATAAGGAGCTTGAGAATGCACAAAATGTCTAACTGATTACAATGATCGAATCAAAAAATAAAACAACTAACAAACAAAAAACAGACACCAAGGAGAAGGAGAAATACAGGAAGATAGAATTGAAGTATAGTCAGATTTCAGGAAACTCTTGGGTCTTTTCACACCCTCGTGTAGAAGAATCTCATAAAAATCTTCTCATAAGAACCAGATGGGATAAACAAACTAATTGTTGTTGTCTATAGTTTTTAGGTTACACCGAAGTTTGTGTGTCCTCTTTCTAGGAGATGAACTATACTGATTAAACAAAACAAAACACCTATATAAGCAGGACACCTACAGAATCTTCTATTTAAAGCCTCTTGGAATATTATGAAGGCTTATTTTCTATATCTTCATTAGAAAACATAAAAAAGTGATTCAGTAAGGTAAGAAAGTTGGAACTGGAGACATTATTAAATTTGCTGGGATCATGTAAGACAATTGTAATTGGATACTATCACCAGCACATAAATTTCTACACCAAAAGAGATGGTTTAAAATGGACAGAAATCATCCCCTTTGAAGCAGTTGTCCACGTATGGATCCTAGCTGTAGACTGTTGGTAATATCTTGTGTCCCTATCTAAGACAGGATAAAATATGGCATCTTGGAAGACCATGATCTCATAGAGAGTAAAGAAGTTGGTATCCTTGTCAGAATACTAGCAGCATTGTGCAATATAAATGCGTAACACTGTAAATGTAGATTCCCAGGCATGTCCTCCACAGATTCTGACTATGGACTAAACTGAGTTTTGTGAGTTTCATGTTTGACAATGAGTAGCATTTGGGGCAAATTTGTGATCACAAGTAAAATATTATGCATACATGCTATGCAATTCATATTATTAAAATATGAGATATCGAACAAAAATCTCATGTATAATAAAGATCTTAAAATAGTACTGTAGTGCCCTAAATTCTTTAATTCTGTTAGATTATTTTCATGGGTACAAAAAAGATGACAATTCAGTTTTCAACCTCTGCATTTTTATTTCTAGATTTTGCTTTTTAAAACTAATTAATTTTCCATAACTGTTGTAGGATTATAATCAGTCACTATGAATCAGCTCATGTCAGAAATGATTTAGGAGTTCTCACTTGGTTTCCAGGTAAAATATTTAGTTAAATAAGTTAGAATAAAACAGGAAAAATTCTACTATTTTGTGTTCTTTCATAAAGAAAGATTTAGTCTATTACTGCAGTGGTGTTAGTCAGTGCCATAAAGATCACAGATGCTATCTGCCATCATTTCTTCACACACACACAGTTTTGTTTTGTTTTTTGGAGGGGTACTGGGGATGGAATCCAGGGGGCATTCTACCTCTGAGCTACAGCCCCACACCTATTTTATTATTTTATATGGAAACAGAGTCTCACTAAGTTGCTAAGGCTGGCCAGGAACCTGTGATCTTCCTGTCTCAGTCTCCCAAGGACTGGGATTACAAGCTTGTACCACCACACTTGGCTCAATTTTTAGAATTTTGCACATTAAGATAATAAACATACCAAGCCGGGCGTGGTGGCGCACACTTGTAATCCCAGCATTCGGGAGGCTGAGACCGGAGGATCCAGGTTCGCAGCCAGCCTCAGCTACCTAGTGAGGCACTCTGTAACTTAGTGAGACTCGGTTTCAAAATAAAGAATAAAATAAAAAATAGGGCTGGGGGTATAGCTCGAAGGTAGAATGCCCCTGAGTTCAATCCCCAGTACCGCAACAAAACAAAAAAAACATACCAAAGCTTCTAACTAAAATGAAAGAATAAAAGTAGTTGACTTGTTGGACCACTTTTTTTAGCATATTTCCTTTAGAAAATATTTTGAAACTGACTTATCATTATAATAATTGACTAATTTTAATTATAACTAAGCCATATCAACACTAAAACATAGTTTTTCAGTATAAATAAATGACATTAGGAAGGAGTAGAATGAATAAACATGATTTATTAAAGAAATAGGTAATATGTCCTCTATATTAGATTGCTAAAGCCCTTGGTAAAAAATAATTGGCCCAACTCCCAGAAACTGAGAAACGAGGAATTCTTTAAAGCAGTTCTCAAACCTTAGTTTGGGTAGGAATTCTGTCTCAAAACATTCTTATTCAGTAAGTCTGATAAATGCCCTGAGAATCTACATTTACAGATCTGAGGCACATAATCCTTTGACTATACTGGTGGGGGAAAAAAATTCAAAAGTGATTGATGATTAGTGACTGATGGCTAGAAACGCTTTCTATGGAAAAGACTAGTCTAATTTGTTATCTTGAAAAAAGAAAGATTGAATAGTTACAGCTTTATAAGAGTTAATTTAAGAATTTGGGATACAGAAGCCAGGTGCGGTGGCACATACCTGTAATCCCAGTACTTAAGAGACTAAGACAGAAGATACATAGGCTCGCAGCTAGCCTCAGCAACTTAGTGAGACCTCTCCAATTTGATGAGATTCTGTTTCAAAATAAAAAATTAAAAATAGAAGTGGGAGTGTAGCTCGGAGGTAGAACTCCCCACAGTTCAATCCCTAATGCCCCCCCCCCACACACACACATACACACACACAATTAGGATACAGAAAATTGGTCACCACTTACCTGGTATGTTTTCAAAAGGAAAGAAGGAAGGGTTAAATTGCGGTATGCTTAGGAGGGCACTATAAATGCATTTTGCCAGCTCTGAGACCCCAGTTTCTGGATGTCATCCAATCCCAGTTCACTTGATTCCTAAGGAGCCTCTGCCAAAATTTTCTTTGCAACCAACCAACACACCCTTAGGAAACATTTTTCTTAATCAGCCATTCTGTACAATCTGCTGCTGCTGCTTTTTTTTTTTTTTTTTTTTTTCCACTAAGGTAATTTCTGTTAAGGTGACTTATATAGAGAGAAGACTAATCATATTTTAAGGATTTTTTTTCTCTCTCAGAGAAATCTGTAAACAGCAGATATCCTTTTAGTTTACATTTTTTAACTGCCTTTATTGACATTTATTGACAATGAAAAATATTTGTGTATGATTCAAGAGTCCTTCATTATAGTTAACACACAAAAATTTTTTTCTTCTAGCTTTCATTTTCTGGTTACACATTTTAGAATATCCCCAGTGGTCACAGTCTCTCCAGAAAATTCTTCAGTCTATTTTCATTCATGTGTTTTTGGAAATAACGCAAATATTTTTATAAGGGGTGGGTGGACATTGGGAGATGGAGATAAATATAACAGTCTCACATTTTGTTCTTTTGCTTGTATTTCCTCTCCCTTTTCTTTCTTTTTTTTTTTTTTTAAGTCAGGTCTTAACAGCTTTATTTCCAATAATTCTGTCACTTTGTATTCTATATCTGGCTTGATCCAAGTGTATTTTGGAATAGTTATACAAAATTTTTGCTGCCTTACTTTTCTAGAATGTTACTGTTGATTACAGGAGTATAATACAAAGAAACTGTAAGCAGAGAATAGGATGTGGTGATGCACACCTGTAATCCCAGTACTCAGGAGGCTGAGACAGGAGGATCACAGGTTCGATGCCAGCCTCAACAACTTAATGAGGCCCTCAGTGACTTAGTGAGACCCTGTTTCAAAATAAAAAATAAAAATAGGGCTGGGGATGCAGCTTGGAGGTAGAATGCCCCTGGGTTCAATCACCAATCTCCAATACTCCCCCTCCAAAAAAAAAAAAAAAAAAAGGAAAGAAAATGTAAGAGCTATTGGGAGAAAATTTATAATCTAGATACTCCTAATATTTTATGAAGAAAACTGACAAAAAGAGTTTATTTGTGCTGAACTATTTCTATAACAAGATCATAATTTCAAGATTAGTCATGTTTCAAAAGATCATGTAAAGTATAATTTATAAATAATTCTAATGTACTTCTAATTTTTGCTAATGTTGTTTGCCTCTGAAGCCTACCTCTTGAAAGTAGATATATATTTTGCTCACACTAAGCAGTCTGTAAAAATTAGATGAAAAGAATAATAATTATTATTTAGTACATTTTAGTTACTTCCTGTCCCCTGCTGTGACTTACAGACCCTGTCCTTATCAAGAGTCAAAAATATTGCCTGTATTATCAAGTTAGGATGTTTCCAGCCCCAAGTGAAAGAATTTAGAACTCAAAGTGTCTTAAACAATGAAACATGTATTATGTCACATGGAAATAAGTCCCAAAAGAAGTTGACTCAGCAGTTGGAGCATGTCATCAAAAATTCAGGCTGTTTTCAGCTTTTTACTTCACCACTCTCAGTTTGTTGGACTTTGTCTTTAAGCTTTTTGAAAAATACTGTCACTGGGTCTTCATGCAACTGCGAACAAATGTGGGTGGTCTGTCTCGCCTTCTGTTGCCTGAGTAGAAAGGTGAAGCCTTTCTTGGAAGCTTGGATCTTCAAGATCTCAGCATCTCCCTTGTGAGTTGGTCCCATTGACAACTTAGTAGCCCATACCCTTGCTGGGAGAGGTGGAGTGAAATAGCTAGCATATGGTGGGAAGTGCTTTCATAGAAGACAAAGACTGGAATAGCAATCGATGGGGGGAAATCACTATGGTGATATTTTTGACAGCTCCCAAAAGAATTCATAAATGTGTGAAAATGGTAATCTGAAATTTTATGGTGACTTGACAAATGAGTTTTATTCATTATTCTAAACCTTGGCAAATGTGTTTTCGATTTTGAAATTTACACATTGACTCAAGATGGGAGTTGCTTCTGCACCAATTATTTTTCTTCTATTGATCTTCTTTAGTAGATTGGCACATCATAATCTTTATTGTGAATCATCCCATTTCCTAAGTAGCAGATATTTTCTCTTCTTATAATGAAGAAAGAGAAGAAAAATTAGACAAGGGAACTGGGTTATAATGAAGAAAGTAAGGGAATGATAATAGGTTTGGCAGAAAAAGAAAAGGACAGAAAAAAAAAAAAAAAGGAGGGGTGGAGTAGAATGAACAGTGACTAATCTGGATGGCCTAATGTGAGAGAGTTCAGCTAACTAGGTCACTTGCCACTTGGAGTAACTGGCAGGATAAGCCATTGAGACACCAGCACAAAAAGCAGGGAAGAGGGAGGAAGTCGACTCCTTTTCCAGGCATGCATTCTGCAGGTTAGAATCTGTCCTTTCTAACCACAAGGCAGGAAATGCATGTTCACGGAGCTTGGCACTAGCATTTGGGTGGCACTCCTCTTTTTTTCCACTTAAAGATAACTTGCCCAACGATGATGCTTAAAACAAGTCATCTGAATATTTAAGACTCTTGACTTCTCTTGGCAATAATTAAAGCAAGGTTAGAACAGGCCAAGAAATTTTGTTTTTGTTGCTGGGTATCAGACCTAGGGCCTCCTACATGCTAAGCCCATGCTCTACTGTTCTACCACTGAGCTGCATCTCCAGCCCTAAAGTTTGACCTTTTTTTTTTTTCTTCAATGCTGAGGATTGAACCCTGGGCCATTGGCAGATAAACACTCTACCACTGAGCTATATCCTCAGAAAGGAAATTTCTATGCCCTGCATTTCAAAAAGCCCCTAACCTTCCAAGTAATGGGGACTTTATAAATATTTATTCCTCTGTGTAAAATGTAAGCTCATTTTAGAGCAAATAAATCACCTAAACCCATTTAAAGTTTCTTGGATTTGTTTTAGGATTTAGAGCTGATTCTTCCTGCCTTCTGTTTTACTGTTCCACCTAGTTCTTTATTGCCTTATCCTAGTTTTACTTCTTTCTATTTTTTCCAGATATAATAATCACTGGAGATATTATAGGTACTTTTCAAAACTTCCAATCTTGAGTAATACACATGAGAGAATCTTGTAGAAATTCTCCCTTTGTTGTGACAGCTATCATTTATATTAGATTTTTTTTTTAATCTTTACATCTCCTGTGGAATAAGTAGATTTAGAAAGACATTCAAAATAAATGTACACTCCAGTGATTTATTATATGGCAAACATTATTTTCTTATAACAAACACCCAAATTAAGAAACAGAATTTTTGCCAGACATGGGTATACAGGATTACAGTAATCCCAGTACTTGGGAGGCCGAGACGGGAGAATTGCAGGTTGAAGAACAACCTCAGCAACATAGTGAGACTTTTAACAATCTAGGGAGACCATTTCAAAACAAAAAATAAAAAGGGCTGGGGGGGGTGTGTATCTTGGAGATAGAATGCTCCTGGGTTCAATCCCCCATGCCACCAAAACAAACAAACAAACAAGAGAGAGAATTTTCTAGCTGCTCCAGAAGCCCTCCATGTTCCCTGTTCCAATGTTATCTTCAAGCCAGAAGTGGTAGCATACATTTGTAATCCCAGTACTTAAGAGGCTGGGACAGAAGGATCCTAGGTTCAAGGACAGCCTTAGCAAGTAGTGAGACTCTCATCAACCTAGAGAGACCCTGTTTCAAAATAAAGATAAAATAGGGTGGGGGTGTAGCCATTTGGAGATAGAATGCCCTTGGGTTCAATCCCCTGTACCACAAAACAAAAACAAAAACAAACAAACAAAAAACAATGTTATCTTCATGTGTTTCTTTATAGTGTATGGCCCCAAGTGTACAACCATGAGCTGTATTTTTTACCCATTAAAATTTTGTGAAGAGCCTGGTGTGGTGGTGCACGCTTGTAATCCCAGTACTTGGAGGTTGCGACAGGAGGATCGGGGTTCGAGGCCAGCCTTAGCTACTTGGTGAGGCCCTTTGAAACTTAGCCGGGCGTGGTGGCGCACGCTTGTAATCCCAGCATTTGGGAGGCTGAGACTGGAGGATCCGGGTTCGCGGCCAGCCTCAGCTACCTAGTGAGGCACTCTGCAACTTAGTGAGACTCAGTTTCAAAATAAAGAATAAAAAAATAGGGCTGGGGGTATAGCTCGGGGGTAGAATTCCCCTGGGTTCAATCCCCAGTAC
>PVLC010047267.1:0-11159 GCA_004027655.1 Graphiurus murinus
ATTATAAAGTGTGGCAGAGTAAGCCACTCAAAAATATGCCACTTTGAAGGTTGAGACGGGAGGATCCCGGTTTGTGGCTAGCCTTAGCCACCTAGTGAGGCACTCTGCAACTTAGTGAGACCCTGTTTCAAAATAAAGAATAAAAAATAGGGCTAGGGGTATAGCTCAGAAGTAGAATGCCCCTGAATTCAATGTTCAATCCCCAGTACCGCAAAGAAAAAAAAAAAAAAAAATATATATATATATATAATATATGAGCCATTTTGGCATAAGAATTATTTTGAGCTAAAGGCAATAGAAAGAACAGATACAAGAAGAGCTCTCTATCTTCCCCTGTCCTTGAGCAGAACATAAATTTACAAAGGTCTCCCATTTCCCTCTCCACCAAGCTAGACAACAACTAACTATTGGACACAACTTTAGACCCTAATCTGCCTGGGAATGGCTCCTTAGGAATCTGCATAAACTTTGCCAACTAGCTTTATTCTAGCATTAATTTTCCACGTATTTGCCTTCCCAAAAATGTCTGCAGTTTGGAACTCAATGTTATTTTCCTTTATCTTGTTGCTTCTCTAAAAATTTATTGTTCTTTGTTGAAGATGCTATTTAAGCTGGAGTTCTAAGCCACCTCTTGGAGTTACATACTCCTGTGTTTTTGCCATGTTGCATATGTAATATACATGTATACTTTTGATAGTTTTGTGTTGGATTGTCATATACATGTTAATAAACTTTGTTATTAATCTGTCTTTTGTTATAGGAGCCCCAGATGAGAATTTAGAAAGGTAGAGGGAATAATCATTATTTTCCGTCCCTACCATTATAATTTCTATTTCCATTTTCTCTTATCATTGAATTTCCTTTAATTACCTGGTTACTTTCCCCAAACATGTCATAACCATTTATGATTCTGTCTTTTTTTATCCTCACTTTTTGTCTTTCCCTACCATATATTTTAGTCTTACTCAAAATTATTTTAAAAGGCACTGATAATCCTTAACATTCCATTTTATTTTTTGCTTCAGGAATAAATGATGCTATTTTGATTTTTCAACCTTAATCCTAAAGCCCTTTTTATTTTTCTTCCATTTTTACATATAAAGTAGCTATTTACTCACATTACTACCTTTGGTAAAGAGATGATTTCTGTTGATGGAGTTCAGGTGTTCTACTCAAAAAAATAGCTGAAGGAATTTGAGAAATGGCAGGTGCTGGAAGAGCTCTCTGACCTCCCCTGAAGTAGATCATAAGACCCTCATGTGAGAGATGCCCTCCATATACTTGGAGGAAAGGAACATCCTTATCTCCAAATACAGAGGAACACCAAGAGGAACTTAATGAATAGACCTCATTGATATAAATGTTTGTTATTATTATTACAATGAATCATCTTCTTTGTTAGTCCCCAACTCCCTCCTCATGTTCAGGACATTTGTATGTGTACATATATTCATTCATTAATTCTCAAAGACGAGCAAGGATGTTAAAACTTTTATATTGAAGCAGAATATCTCACACAGCAAGTTTGTCTTCCATCAATTTCCATCTTTTTTTTCCCCCTTACTGAGGATTGAACCCAGGGGCATTCTATCTCTGACCTATACCCCAGCCTTATTTTTTATTCTTTATTTTGAAACAGAGACTCACTAAGTTGCAGAGGGCCTAAGTAGCTGAGGCTGGCACAAACCTGTAGTCCTCCTGTATCAGCCTCCCAAATACTGGAATTACAAGCATGTGCCATCATGCCCAGCTCAATACATGTCTTTTTTAGGCCTTTGTTTTGTTTGTATTTATAGATTCTACAAATGAGACAGGAGTATCACAAGTTCAAGGCCAGCCTCAGCAACTTAGCGAGGTCCTCTGCAACTTACTGAGTCCGTTTCAAAATAAAAGTAAAATAAGAATAGGAGTATATCTCAGATATAGAGTCCCCTTGGGTTCAGTCCCCAGCACTAAGCACGCGTGCGTGCGTACACACACACACACACACACACACACACACACACACACACACACACACACACTACTTAGGAGCAAGATATGAAAATGAGGAGCCAGATATGAAAGAAATAGCAAAACTTTAAACATCTTTAAACATGTATAACGAAAAATAGAGAAGTAGTTAGGAGTCAAATGACTAACTGAGAGGAAGTATTTATAGCATATAAAGAATGAAAAGGAACCTGGCGTGGTGGTGCACGCTTGTAATCCAGCATTTGGGAGGCAGAGACCAGATGATCTGGGTTCACGGCCAGCCTCAGCTACCTAGTGAGGCACTCCGCAACTTAGTGAGACCCTGTTTCAAAATAAAGAATAAAAAATAGGGCTGGGGGTATAGCTCAAAGGTAGAATGCCCCTGAGTTCAATCCTCAGTACCAAAAATAAATAAATAAATAAAATGAAAAGGACTAATATCCAGAATATTTAAAGAATTAGTGAATAAGAAGACAACTCAATAGACAATGGGTAATGCTATAGGAAGGAAATATTAATGGCTTGGGGAGGTGACTCAGTGAACCAAAGATTATGAATAAGTCTGTAGCTGACCCAGATGGTATATGGAAGCTCTGACAAGCGTGACAAGAACCACATTGTAGACACCTAAAGTCATGCCCTTTCTGTTAACAACTACCATTTAAAAAGCTGGTACTGCTGGAAATGGCTGTAGCAGTAGCAGATTTTTTTTTAATCTTTACAAATCTCCCATCAAAATAAAACAATTAAAATAGTGTAACCAAAAACTCAAGGATAACATCTACAATAGAACTAGATGATAAACCCCAAATGTTATTAAGAGGAGACAACCATAATGGTTACAAGACCTGAATGGTATTAGGGGAGCAAAATCTTGGGCTTGATAGTATGAGAACAGAAAATTATAGACTCCTTGAACAGGAAAATGCAGCAGGCCTGTCTAAGAGTGGCAGCTGAAACTAGGAAGAGATTCTGTGGGATCAGTTTGCAAGTACCTGTCAGGGAATCATTATAACATCTGGCATGCTTATACAATGTTTTTCCTGTGAACTATCTATACCAAAGACCAGAGTTTTCGTTCTAAATCAAGCCCTACACTGAAAAGACTCTGCTATGAAAAGAAGCCTAATTGAATATTACAGGAACAATATTCTCCTGTAATGGCTAATTTTTTGAAAGTATTTTAAATTTATGTCTTGGTTATTTTATTTAAATTAAATTTATTTTGAGCTGATATATAAAAATTATGCATATTAGGACGGTACCATGAAGTGTCTAAATATATGAATGTATTATCTAATGTTTAAATCAGGTTAAACATATTTATCTTATCAAATATTTACCTTTTTTTTTTTTTTGGCAGTACTGGGGATTGAACCCCAGGGGCATTCTACCTCCAAGCTATACCCCTAGCCCTATTTTTTCAGTCTTTATTTTAAAACAGGGTCTCACTAAGTTGTGGAGGTCCTCACTAAATAGCTGAGGCTGTCCATGAACCCGGATCCTCTGGTCTCAGCCTCCCAAATACTGGGATTACAAGCATGTGCCACCACACCCATCTTCATTTACCATTTTTTATAGTGAAAACATTTGAAATCCTCTCTTCTGACTTTTTAAAATATACATTATTATCATTTGTAGTCGCCTTACTGTGCAATGGCACACCAGAACTTGGTACTCTTATCTCACTGTAACTTAGTAGCTATTGATCAACCTCTCTCAAATCTCCCTTGCTCCCACTCTATTCCATTCTCTGGTAATTACTATTCTACTCTCAATTTCTATGAGACCAAATTTATATTCTACAGATGCGTGACATCATGCAGTATCTATTTTCCTGTGTCTGGCTTATTTTACTTAACCTAATTATCTCCAGTTCCATCCATGTCATTGTTGCAAATGACAGGCTTTGTTCTTTTTTTAGGCTGAATAGTATATGTATAAAATAGTCTATGTACCACATTTTCTTCATTCATTCATCACTTGATGGTCACCTAGGTTGTCTCTATCTCTTAGCTGTTGGGAGTAGTGCTGCAGTGAAAGTAGAATACAGTTGTCTCTTCAACATACTGAGTTTATTATGTTTCCCAGGTTGGACCTGAACTTGCTATCCTCCTGTCTATTGCCTATTTTTAAATTGGATTATTTGGTTTTGAGATTTTTTTCTTTTTCTTTTTATTTCTATTCAGTGTTTGGTGTTTATTGTATATTCTGGATATCACTCACTTGTCAGATGTATAGCTTACCAATATTTTCTTCCATTCTGTAGTTTTCTCTTCATTCTGATGATTGTTTCTTTTAATGAAAGGAAGCTTTTTAGTTTGGTATAATTTTGTTTTTCTATTTTTGCTTTTCTTGCCTGTGCTTTTAATACCTTCTCCAAAAATTTCTTGCCCATTTCAATGTCCTGAAGCACTTTTCTTATTTCCTGACACCATTTTCATAGTTTCAGGTCTTATAAGTCTTTCAACCATTTAAAGTTTTATTTTTATAACTGCATGTGAGTATCCAATTTTCCCAGTACCCTTTGTTGAAAAGGCTGTCCTCTTGTCAATGCTTGTTCTTAGCACTTTTATACAGAAAAAGTTCTTTGTAGATGTGTGGGTTGACTTCTCGGCTCTCTATTCTGCTCTATTGATCTGTATGTCTGACTTCTATGGCAATACCATGATGGTTTGACTAATATAGCTTTGGAATATATTCAAAGTCAAGTATTCTAATGCCTCCTGCTTTAGATGGCTTTGTCTATTCTGTTTTTCTTTTTTTGTGATCCCATACATTCACACAGCATTTGTTGAGCCCTCCCCCAATTCTCATCCTACTCCCTTTCCCTCCCCACCTTCCCCTGTTTTTTGAGAATAAAAAAAATGAAGAATTAGAAGGAAAAGGAAGCACTATGCCCCATCCTTACTGCTTCTCAAGGGGGCATTTTCAATCAATTTCTTCTTTAGAGTAGCTCATCATTACTAAATAAAATGATTATGCCACTTTTCACCATTTTATACATTGCATATTGAGTTCTTGCTAAATTTAGACAAATAGAAAAGGAGAATAGCCGGACACAGTGATACACATCTGTAATCCTAATGCTTGGGAAACTGAGGCAGAAGGATTGCAAGTTTGAAACCAGCACATGGTAACTTAGCAAGACCCTATTTCAAAATAAAATAGGACTAGGAGTGTAGCTTAACCCCTGGGTTAAAACACACACACAGACACAAGAAAAAAAAAAAAGGAGAATAGAATATAAAAAATAAATAATAATTAATAATAATAATAATAATAGAATACCTAAGCATATATATTCTACTGTTATAATCCAAACATACTGAATTTTAAGATATTGAAGCAACTTGTAGATTTGATCAATTACTATTGATTTTTATAAGGGGAATCCAAATGGTA
The DNA here is from genome assembly GCA_004027655.1 of Graphiurus murinus. Taxonomy (NCBI): domain Eukaryota; kingdom Metazoa; phylum Chordata; class Mammalia; order Rodentia; family Gliridae; genus Graphiurus; species Graphiurus murinus. Next base: position 5,380 of record PVLC010047267.1, read on the forward strand.
CAAGAACATGGGAGACAGAAAAATGTAGTTCTGGTATTCAAAAACAAGAAGGGTATTTTATAGTTGGTGGTTTTTGAAATAAATCATGAATGTTTCTTAAAAGAAGCATGATTTTCTCAGTGCCAACATGGGCTGTTCAACAGAAGTACTTAACAGACTGATCTGTATCTTCTTACGACGTAATTGTACTAAATATAGTATATTTCATTCAATAATGCATATTTGTCAGGTTTGTAGATAGCATGCCATTGAAAGGGAAGGAAAATACCTTACAATATAGAATCAAGATCCCCATAGAAGACTTGGAACATTCAGTTGTACAAAAGATTACAGGGGAGCTGGGCGTGGTGGCGCACGCTTGTAATTCCAGCATTCGGGAGGCTGAGACCTGAGGATCCGGGTTCGCGGCCAGCCTCAGCTACCTAGTGAGGCACTCCGCAACTTAGTGAGACTCGGTTTCAAAAAAAAGAATAAAAAAATAGGGCTGGGGGTATAGCTCGCAGGTAGAATGCCCCTGAGTTCAACTCCCAGTACTGAAAAAAAAAAAAAGATTACAGGGTAGTTTACTTGGCTCTAAAATGCCAATTATTCTACTACACAATGGGAGAAATATATGGATTTACAGTAATCTATTCAGCACTATTCTAGGAGGTTTTGTTAAATCTTGTATGAGTCTGTAGTATGATGCACATGTCAGAAAAGCTTACACAATCTTAGTCAGCATCTACCACAGTTCTACTAGGTAGCCCTGATACTATACAGGACTTAGAATATGAAATTGAGTTCTGAACATGATGTCTCATCTAGATAAACTACAGCACATTCAAGAATGATGACGGTGGTAAACCTCAAAAGCTTGTAGATTAGTAATATTCGAATAAGCTGGGAATTTTTTTTTGAGATATCTCAAGCAGCACTATAATAGTATCAAAATAGTTTAAAGAACATCCATGTGGAAAAGGGATTTAATATTCCACTCAACCTCAAAACTTGTAATCTCCCTTTCTTGCATATTTTTTCTCTTTAACACATCACTATTAGCATATAATATTTTACATATTCTTCACTATGATAAAAGTCACATGAAGGCAGGGATTTCTTTTTCTAGTTTATCCACTTGTTAGTTTACCCCTTTTGCTTGAAAGAGTGCTTGGCCCATAGTTAGTGTTTAACAAGTATTTTATTGAATAATAAAAGGCCATAGTAAATGAAGTTGGAATGGATGGGTGAAAGCCTAGGAGAATAAAATTTTGTCACAGATGAACAACTCTTTTATTAGAAAAATAAAAACTTCCTTGCTTTAAAGTCTTCAAGCATGTGCTTCCTGATTTAACACTTGGTAGAAATGCCATAGGAGTAATGCTAGTAAGGATTTGATGTAAGATAGCTGTTTTCTTGATGAGATTCTATAATTTTATAAAACCTATTTAAATGAAATTTTCTGTTTAACATTGAGAACTAGTAAATGCTCATATAAACCAAGTTTATATACTGTGTATGATTTAATATAATTTGGTATTAAACATAAAAGAAGTACATGTAACAAATCATTTTGGTTTTATCTCTTCTTGTTTTCCTATTTCTTAAAAGCAGTGATTCTGAAACACAGACCTCTCAAAGTTTGGGAACAATTGTTGTGGAAACATCTCAGAAAATAAGCCCTATAGAAGAAGGAAAAGACCAGAAAGAAAGTAATCAAACAGAAGACAGCCAAACACAAGGAAAGGAAGTACTACAATCATATTCAAATATAAATGGCAAGACTCTAAAGGTATATGACACAGTTTTGATTAATTGTAATGTTTGTTATTAATACTGTCTTATGCTTCATACTTTTTTTAGAACAAAAAGTTTATTAAGTAAAAACATTACAGTAAGCCAAGTTAACTTATTCTTGTGGAAAGAGTATTTTTTTGTGCCTGTGTAGTATTGAGGATTGGCCACAGGCTCATTCTACTTCCCAGCTACACTCCCAGCCCTATTTTATTTTTATTTGGAAACAGGGTCTCACTAGGTTGATGAGAGTCTTACTACTTTCTGAGACTGTCCTCAAACCTGCAATCCTCAAGAACTGGGATTTTAAGCATGTGCCACCACACCCAGCTAAAAGATGATATTTTTATAAATGTGATATAATCTAATTCTACAGTTTATGAAGTCTACAATAGTGTACACTAATGTCCTAAGCATTCACATTCATTTACCAATCACTCACTGACCAGCCCTGAGCAACACCTAGTCCTGCAAGCTCCATGCGTGTTAAGTGGCCTTCACAGGTGTACCATTTGATGATGCTATTTTCTAAAACATCTTACCAACCACATTTATTGTACTCACCAGCAGACTATGGAAATTTCTTCTGCTCTTCATCAGCGCTTGGTATTTTAGTCTTTCTCATTTCAGCCATTTTTGTACATATATTGAGGTTTATTACTCTGGGTTTCACTTAGTTTCAGTGACTTCATTAGTTATTAAGTATTTTCTTGTGGCTGTTGACTGTTTAGAATTATTCAGTAATTGCCTCTGTGTCCCTGCTCATTTTACAAATGCATTGATTGTATTCTTATTGGTGTGTTCAATATGCCATATATGGGCTTTTTGTTGATTTTATACATTGTAGACATCTTTTCCTTCTCCAAGGCATGCCTTTTTACTCTTCTTAATGGAACCTTTTGAAGAACATGATGTCTTAATTCTAATGTGGTCAGATTTATCAATTTTTTTCTTTATGAAGAGTATGTGAGTGTGTGTGTGTGTGTGTGTGTTTGCGTGTGTGTGTGTGTGTGTGTGTGTGTGTGTGTGTGTGTGTAGTATATAGTCATTCCCTACCCTAACTTAGATATATTTCATACTACCTTCTCTATTACTTACCCTCCTATGTAGGGACTGAATTTAACATTTTTTTTCCCACTATGCCCAATTGTGCTACATTTGTCATGAATTCTCCTCCCCCACTATGTTCACCAATGTCTCCTTTATTGGCAGTGAAATGTGCATAATATACATGTGGATATGTTTCTAGGCATTTTCTTCTATCGCATCAGGATATTTATCTGTATAGTGCTGTCTCATTGCTGTTAGTAGTCTAGATAGCTAATGGAACAAGTCCCACGCTTTGTTGTTCTTCAAGAGTCTCTTCATTATTATTGATCTTTTACTTTAAAAATGAATTTACAATCAGCTTAAGATCAATTAAAAATCCATTTGAAATTTTGATAGTAACTCTACTAATATAAATTAAAATAAAACTATAAGAAGACCCTGAAAATTAGAAGATGGGAAACCAGTAGAGACTATGGGACTTGAAGAAAAACATGGTGGTTGTCTTGGTCTTCATTTTGCTTCATATATCCTGGCCCGGATGCTTATAAGAAACTTATAACCTGGAAGTCACAATAGTTCAGAAGATAAAAGCCCCTGACAAACCCCTGCTCTTCCTAGCCAAAGGATGAGGAAAAGCCAGCCTAGTAAGATAGAAAACATTAAACAATGACTACTCTATTCCAGCCAGACCATGGAAAAAAATCCCAAATCCACCCTGATTAGTAAAGATCTAGAGGGCACCCAGACTTCTACCTTACCTGTCTATAAAGGAAGCACCTCTCAGTCTACTCTTTCTATCAAAGTGGTGCCAGAGAAGACCAACTTTGGAGCCTGTGATAATGACTCAATATTCTCTATGTCACTGGGGACATCCATCCCCAACCGGCAGTAAAGAGACAGCAGTTTCCCTTCCTAGCAGGTAATTTCAACGTCCCAGTCCAGAGATGGAGACTTTCATTACTTCTCAGACCTAACAAACCCCCTCCACCTCCCATAGTGTCAATGGAGACCAAATGGAAACATTAACAAGGCGCCCGTCCAGCTCCCACCCACTGTAGTATCTGTAGAGTCCTTTTGGAGAGCCTGAAATTCTGTCACCACTAAACAGTAATGAAGTGCCCCTCCCCAACCATGATATCAACAGGGACTGAACTTTCACTCCCAGCTGACACAGATAGTGTGCCTCTTTTCTCATCAGTGTAGAAGCCTGATCAAATAAGATGTAAGTAATCTTGATTTATGATACCCAAAATGTCTAGGATACAGTTGAAAATCACTCATCATATCGAAAATAAAGAAAACTTTAACTTGAATAAGAAAAGACAATCAGCAGAAGCCAACAGAGAGATGACAGATTTTGGAATTGTATGACAAACATTTTGAAAAGCTGTTACACAAATACTTCAATAAGCAGTTATGGGCAGGCTTAAAACAAATGAAAAAAAAAAAAAAGAACACCTTAGAAAGTAAATAAAGTATCAGTAAAGAAATGAAAGGTATGAAAAAGGTCCAAATTGAATTATAAAATGAAAAAAAAATAACAGTTTTGTGTTTGACCTACATAGGGTAGCATAAAACTTCATCCAAAATTGGTTCAGATGTCAAGACTTATGATACCACACACCCATCAAGAGAACAAGAAAGCTTTATTATTCATATAGTGCAACAGAGAGTCTAGAAACAAATTCACATAAGTACAAATAACTGATGTTTGAGAAAAACAATTTAATAAAGAAAGGATAATGTCTTCAACAAATGGTGCTGGAGCAATTTGGATATCCCTAGGCAAAAATAGGAGCCTATATTCTAAACCTCATGCCTCATATAAAAATTGACTTGTAATGGATCACACATAAAAATGTAAAGCATTAAATTATAAAACTTTTAGAAGGAAACATAAGAGAAAATCTCAGGACCTAGGGTTTGTTAAAGTTTTTATATATAATACCAAAAGCACAATCGATAAAATAAAACATCTATAAACTAGACTAAATCGACACCAACAATTTTTTTTTTTCTGCAAAAGATCCTATTTAGAGGATAAGAAGACAGTTCACCAAAAGGGATATATGGATGGCAAATAAGCACATGAAAGGATATTTAATATCATTAACCATTAGGGAAATGGAGATTAACACCATGATAAGATGCACATCTATTAGAAAAGCTAAAATAAAAAGTAATCACAGTACCAAGTGCTGGCAAAGATGTAGAGAAACTAGATCTCTCATACATTGCTGGTATAAATATAAAATGATAGAGTATTCTGGAAAACAATTTGGTAGTTTCTTAAAAAACTAAATGTAACATACAACCCAGCTCTAACACTCTTATGTTTATTAAAAAAAAAAATAGGGCTAAGGATTTAGCTCAGTGTTATGACACATGCTTAGCATGATGAAGGCCCTGAGTTCAGTGGGAAGGAAGGAAGGGAGTGTCACGGCAATTTTATTTATAATGGCTGAAAACTGAGAAGAATCAAAATTGCTTTCAGTAGCTTGAGTTAAACAAACTCATACGTTCATACAAAACAATATAAGTTATCAATGAAAAGGAACAAACTGTTGCTATATTGTGCCCTAGCTTTTTTTTTTTTTTTTTTTTTTTTTTTTTTTTTTTTTTTTTTTTTTTTTTTTTTTGTGGTACTGGGGATTGAACTCGGGCATTCTACCTCCGAGCTACACCCCCAGCCCTATTTTTTTTCTTTATGTTGAAACCGGGTCTCGCTAAGTTGTGGAGTGCCTCACTAGGTAGCTGAGGCTGCCCGCGAACCCGGATCCTCCCGTCTCAGCCTCCCGAATGCTGGGATTACAAGTGTGCGCCACCACGCCCGGCTGTGCCCTAGCTTTTTGACCTCAATTTCTGATCCTTAGTTTGTGACTATGCTTTCTTTCCTGCCTTCTTCTTCTTCTTCTTCTTTTTTTTTTTTTTTTTTTTTTTTTTTTTTTTTTTTTTTT
>PVLC010047268.1:0-11083 GCA_004027655.1 Graphiurus murinus
AAAAAATCATTCAGCTTGTTTCTTTGTCTCATGCCCTCCTCAGAGGCAGTATAGTAGAATGGTGAAGGGCACTGGCCTGGGGCTAGGCTGCCTGCTTTGAAGTTTTCCTCTGTTGCTCCTTAGCTGTGTAACCTTGGGTTACCTGTTTATCTCCTCTGCTGCTGTGTCCTCATCTGCAGTTCTGGGACAGCAAGAAAGATAATGCTTATGTCATAGCACTCTGAAGTTTAAATGCATTAATATCTGGAAGATCTTGCCATGCATAGGACACATAGCAAGGATATGATAAGAATAATAAAGATAGCCATTATTATTAGCTGCTGTAATTAGCTTTAAATACAAATCATCATGAATCTTCCCAGATGTGTACTCTGTCTTTGAGTCCATTAGCATCATTTTGAGGTGATGACTTCATGAAAAAAACAAAACAAAAACACACATTTTAATCCTGCAAATGTTTCTTTTGCATTCGATAGAGGAACACAAATTACTGATGATTATTGACTTTGGGAAGAATGGAAACTCCTAAATTGAGGGCCTCCTTCCCATGTTGGCTGTCGCAGAATATTTGCTGTGCACCTTTAAGTTTAGTTAGGGCCAGCAGAGGCCACGTCCCCTCCTCACAGTGTATCTGGGGGGAACATAGCAGGACAGCTTCAGCAGAAGGCTGCTCTGGGTGAGGAGGGGGTTGAGGGTCAGGACATGGCATTGAACTTTTCCGGAAAGAGGTTATGGACTATTCTCCACATGTCATTTTGAATCGGCAAGTGTGACTTGGAGGTAGAAATGTGTATGCCAACTCTCCAGGGACCTCTGGGTTAGTGATTGTGTAATTTTAAAAGGGCAAGTTGTCCTTGTCAGCTCTCAGTCCCTCTGGCTCCGCAAAGAAATAAAAATAAAAAAAAAAATAAATAAAAGTTAAAAAAAAAAAAAGGTTTCTGGCTTCAGTAGATCTGAATGTCCAAATAAGGGCGTTAAGCAGTTGTTGTTTGTCAGTATCATGGATTTGATCCTCCGCCCCTCCTCACCACAGTGCAGTGTGCCAGATACCTACATTAAAATGCGAAAACTATGTTAATCTCTCAATTGTTCCCAGATTTGACAGGTCGCATTTCAGTAGACAGTGAAACAGTTCAGCTCTGGCGTAAATTGACCCAGAGTTCATATCTATCAAAGATCTTCATTCACGTAGTTACCACATTTCTGCATTTTTCACAGATTATTTCAGTTATGGATGGTTCAAACTCCTCATTAGACCTGAGAATTTAATGCGTGCGGAGCATGGTTCTTTCAGTCCTGAGATACAGCGTGGGAGAGATTAGAAAGTATTCTCTAATTTCATTGACCTCAGAGGTCAGGGAAGTTGGTAGTCTCCTTAAAAATCCACTGCACATACGCTGTTTGGAATTTTCCTAAGCAGTACATAAAGCTGTGCCTGTTTGCTGCTGATAGGCTTTCTGAGTTTTACATTATAGCTTTCTGTTAGAAATAGTAATTTGATTTGTAGAAAATACATCTCTTTCAAGCTTAGAAGATGCCAAGTAGACTTTGTATACTGAAATTTGGTGAATGAGATCCTGTGTCAAGTGGTGTTCAAGTAATTTTTTGGAAGCCCCTCCTTATAGCTGCCTGGGGATTTCTTCTTTCTAGGATGAAACACTTGGATCTTTTTTTAACATGTTCACTAAAAATACAGAAAACAAACTCCTCATTTTCAAATCCCCTTGATCGCTTCTCAGATCCCCTTTCCTGACAATTCTGTAATAGATTTCTTTAGGTCTGGTGACTAGAAAGCATATAGACTTCCTCTCCATGATTTCAGAGCGGAAGGATCTTGTACCAGTTATCCACTTTTCTTCTCATACCTTCAGCTTTCCTTCCTTCTAGATTCTTCTGGCATATTTCAAATCAGGTTTGGGTATTTTATATCTTAAAGCCAATGAGCAAGCAAACAATGAACAACAACAAAAATCCAAAGTAAAAAGTAATCTGTCTTGGCCCACATCTGACCCTTGAGTGTTATCTAAACTTCTTTTCATTCATATTTCCCCTCCCTTCCTCTGTTCTTCCCTCTGTCTGTACTGGGGATTGAATATAGGGGCACTCTACCTTCAGGTTATACCCCTAGGCCTTTTTAAAAATGTTTATTTTATTTTATTTTGATGCAGGGCCTCACTAAGTTGCTGAGGATCTCAGTTAGTTATTGAGGCTGCCCGAGAACCTGTAATTCTTTTGCCTCAGTCTCCCAAGTACTGAGTTTACAGGTATGTATTCATTCATATTTCTTAAAAGGGAAGTCATACACATTTCATGTGTCCACTAGTGCACTGAAACTGCTTTCTGAAAGATCATTACTGACCCCTCTACCAGCTGGGATTTTTTTGTCTTATTTTGTCGAACCAACTCCAACCGTTTTAACAATAATGTAGAATTCTTGGCTGATGAGAATCCTGAAGTGGGTGCAGGCCTTAGGTGAGGCCCAACTCATTGCCTGAAATGATTAACTGCAGGCCTGGATTCCATCTCTGCCCATGTTTTGGCTTCATTTTTATGCTCCTCTGTGTTACCCATTTACCTTTCCACCCCCAGCTCTAGACTTTCCTCCCTTATAGCAGGAAATCAATAGCAGTTTCAGATACCACATCCTCATATCAAACCTTCTAAGGAAAGGAGAAAAAAGCTGTTTCTCAGAGTCCACAGCAAATATCTCCTTGCATTCCTTTGGCTCTGCTTGGATTCCTGCCTGTGCCTGAACCAGTCTATCACTCTGGCCAGGGGCTTTGGAAAATGGGGATTGGCTAAAGCTTGTTGTGGCCCATCCTTAGAGCTATGGGTGAGATTATTAAATCCAGATAAGATGACTGGTAGTGGAAAAAGAGGCAAATTTGGGTGTCCCCCCTCCCCACAATGTGTGGGAGCATAGGTGAGCGATGGTACTTTTGTTGGTTACTTTCATTTTTTTTGTATCTTTTTAGTTTTTGTTCAGACTAATGCAGAGTCTCCTAATCTCATATATAATGAGTTCCTGAAAACATGTCCACTAGTCACATGTACGAAAGTCAGACATGTTCTAGAAGGCATGAGGAAATGTGTGTGTGAAAAATTTGTTATAAAATAGGTAGTTATACCTTACGTTTTAGATAGTATACTCAACCAGAAGATTTTTCCAAAACTGGGTACATGTTTTTTGTTCTGAAACAGGTTACTGAGAGCTCACTAAGTTGCTGAGGCTGGTCTTGAACCTGCCATCCTTGTTTTAGCCTCCCAAGTACTGGGATTACAGGTGTGTACCACCATGCCCAGCCCGAACATTTCATGTGAATGCTTACATCCATCAAAGGTGTTCTAACAGGATGAAAGAATAAGGTGCATCTTCTTGAAAATGGCCAGTTGATTCCTTTGTGATCAGAGCTCCAGCATCACTCCGTGCCAATTCAGATCTCCCACCACTGACCTTTTACAGACAGAATGCCGACCTCCTTGCAGTTTCCTGCCCACGTGCAGCCATATCTTTTTAAGGCCTTGATTTCTCTTCCTGGAATGTCTTCCCTTTATATTTCTTTCTTTCTTCCCCACACCCTCAAAAACAGTTTACTAGAATTGTTGGTTTATTTGCTCCATTAGATTTCTGCTGGCAGGAACATGTCTTACTGGACTCTGTTCCTATCATCTTGCTTCTAGCCAGTGCCTTACTAAAGGCCCTCCATAAATATTTGCTGAATGCACGCATGCATGAATGAATGGACAAATGAACAAGTGGAATGGTATCCTTAAATGAGCCAATTTTGTTATTTTGTTAACAACCTTGATTGACCAAAGTGTTGGTGACTTCACAGGTTGAAACCAGTACAGGCAGTTCTTAACATATGAAGGAGTTGAGCTCCAAAAGTGTGTTTGTTAAGTTGATTGTTTAGCAGTTGGAATACGTTTTCCCATATAAATTATATTATAAATTGTGCTTAACTAGTCCACAAAAGGTTTATTTGATGCATCATGTTGCTGAAATTAAATTAGAAAATAACTGAAATAATAACTTTTTAAATTTTATTAAAGTATTTTAAGACTACAAGTCATCCCAAGAAACTTTAAGAGGCATTTCTTGGCTTTGTGCAGTATTATAAGTTAAACAAAACTGAATGCTGATAAAGGCATAGTGCGGATAAAGAAGTCAGATGGATTCTGGAAAATTCTACTGGAAATGGTATTTTAACGAGAATCAGTAATATTCTTTTTTTTTTTTTGGTGTTGTTATACTTCAAAGCGTATGGTTAGCCAGGCATGGCAGCTCACTCTTGGAATCCCAGCATTTGGGAAGCTGAGACCAGAGGATCCGGGTTCGAGGCCAGCCTCATCTACCTAGTGAGGCACTCCGCAACTTAGTGAGACCCTGTTTCAAAATAAAGAATAAAAAATAGGGCTGGGGGTATAGCTCAGAGGTAGAATGCCCCTGAGTTCAATCCCTAGTACTGAAAAAAAAAAAAAAAAGCATATGGTTTTCTTTGCTATGCTAAATGTATGCCACAAGAACTTCCTTTGAGCTAATCAGAAATAGTATGGCTCTTTTTTGGACTCAAATGTAAAGATACAAAGATACATAGACACACTTTAAAGTAAAACAAAAAATAATGGTAACTATTTACTTCTAAGTTCCTTCGGCAAAATTCTGTTTTACCTTGATTTTTTTCCTCTTGCTTTAAAAATATCTTTTTTTTTATGGTTTCACCTAATTTTCCTCTCTGATTTATCAGTATTTTTTTATGATCTTTATTTCCTTGTACTTTGGCTAGGAGGACAGATAGGCACCAATGAGGTTAATGAAACCACTTGCTTCAACTCACTTTCATTTATTAATTGAACAATTAAATCTTTCCTCTATTCCACACATAATGCTTTCTAAATGTAAGGAAGAAGACCAGGCTCTGTATCAGTTAGGAGAGAGGGTTTGGAAGGACAAAGGGGAGTTAATTGGAATGAGAGGAAGTTTGAAAAGGAAGAACAAGGTTTGGTATTTAGAAACTGTGTCTAGGCCTTTCTTGATAGGACATGTTTATAATAAAATATCCTCACATCACAGAAAATTTTAATTTATACAAGTCAATTTTCTCTTAAACTTCTCTCTGGAAGATTATATTTACACACAGATTTTATTGTGTGCATATTTGGATATTTATTATTGATGATTTTTGTGAAACCGATGTACCTTACTTCATGAAATCTAAAATGGTCAAACAAGGACACATCATTATTTCTGTGGTCTACTAAGGAAGAAGAAACTGCCAATTTAGCTTCAACACTCTGCCAAGTATGCATTCTGATTGCTCCTCCATATCCTCAACCCCAGGAAGACAGTGTTAGTGGTCTCATCTTTGGGCTTCCCACAGGGTCAGGCTAGTGGGGAACCTCTGTAGGATATCAGAGGGAAGGAGAAGAGTAAGGAAGCAGGATTTTGTCCAGTACCTTTGTCCCCGAAGGTTTTTGTCCTGAATGTGCATCTAGAAAAAGGGTGCTTTCTTCTCTACATGACTGACTCTCCTTCCCCAAACTGACCTTTACTTTTATATTTACTTTCCTTATTAAACCTCCCTCAAAGATTTCTAATTTGAGTGTGCCATTTGTTTCCTTGTGGAACTCTGTCTGGTATGTAAACCAGTTAGAAGGCACATCCTAAGTTTCAGGTTGTTAAAATGTGAAGTTCTTCAAATTGATAATACTCTATAATTTTGCCCCTGCATAACAGTCATTATGTCTAGGTAAAGACTTGCATGTGTGTGTTCATGGTAGCAATATTGATATAAATGTCTATGAACTGGGAAATGGATAAGCAACATGTAGTATATCCATATAATAAAATACTAGTCTACAATAAAAAGGAATGAATTCTGAAATATGCAACAAGGGCAAACCTCAAAAATGTTATGCGAAGTGAAAGTCAGGCACAAAGACCATATGTTGTGATTTGCATTCTTCATTGATATGAAACATTTGCAGAGTCACATCAGTAGAGACAGAATACTGATTGGTGGGTGCCTAGGGTTGGAACTGGAAACCAGGATTAACTGGTTGAGGACAACATGGATCCTGTTGGGATGATGGCAAGATTGAAATCCTAGAATATGGTGATTGTTACATATTTCAGAAAATTCACTAAATGATTATTGAGTTGTACACTTAAAAAAAGGCAATTTTAACCGGGCGTGGTGGCGCACACTTGTAATTCCAGTACTTGGGAGGCTGAGACCACTGGAGGATCAGGGTTCGTGGCCAACCTCAACTACTTAGTGAGGCCCTCCACAACTTAGTGAGACCTTGTTTCAAAATAAAGAATAAAAAAATAGGGCTGGGCATGTAGCTCGGAGGTAGAATGTCCTTGGGTTCCATCCCCAGTACCGAAAAAAAAAAAAAAAAAGACAATTTTATGATATGTAAATTATACCTCAAAGTTGTTTTTGCAAAAGTACACATTGGATGTCTTTTTATGTCAGTAAATGTGGCTTTAACTATAACCCATATGTTTAAATACTTTTGTCTCTAATTCTCTGCTTTTCTGCCATGCAGTACTGTTGGATTGTGTGGTAGAAATCTTACAAAAGAGCACTAAGAATAGTGCAGACTTATCAGAGATTGTGCAGGGGAGAGTTAGTATCCACAGCAAAAAGAACTGCTCTCCCACATTTCTCTGGGCCTTTCCTCCAACCAGGGGCTCTCCATCCCTGGAATGCTTCCCCTCCATGCAATGCCAACTGGGTTGCTCTTCTCTTTCTCTCAAGCAAAACAAACACATTGATCATGCTTATTGTAGAACACTTCTGTCTGCATCTCTAGTCCTCAATTCTAGTGGTCCCTAATCTCAGATGCCCATCAAAGAGGCTTATCCAAGCATTTGTCTAACAAAAGCAAGTCTCTCTAATGTGGGGACATTCTAATACAGCTGCTGAGAAAAAGAAAATAATACTATTACATTTCTTCTATTCAAATGATAGTGGGTATTTTATTTTATTGATGAATTAAACTTTTACCAAGTTTTCTCCTGAGGAACATCCTTGTGCAGTTACATAACTTCATGCAAAGATATAAGAGCTCCCTATTGTTAATTTTTTTTCTGACTTATAAACAAGAAATTTATTTTTCATCATTCTAGGGGCCAGAAGTGTGAGGTCAGACCTCCTATTGTTAAATTTAAATTAGACGAAGTGTTTACCCCCAAATTTGCTTATCCATTGCCAAGGATAATCAGGAGTTGGCTGTAATACTTATATCATTGATTTGGAATGTGTGATTAATTATGTGTAAATATTATTTCCTGTTAATTGATCTTTTTAGTTTAAATGGCCTGAGTTAATTTTTCCCTTCTCTGGTACTTGTTTCTTTAATCACTGGGAGGTCAGTTTTTCATGTTTCTCATTGATTACCTCTGATAATAAAAATAAAAGGAATTGAAATTTGTCACATTAATTTAAATTACAGTTGTTTTTATTTAGTTTAATTAAAGTGCCTACTATGTTAGTAAGAAGTAGTATATTAGAAGAATCATTTATAGTTCTCTGCCTTCGGAGATCTTAAAGGCTAACAGAAAGCTGGACATGCAAACAGTTTAACCTATAAAAGATGCAAAATAAACCTTCAGGATCCCAACAAGATAGTAAGAAATAGAAGGAACTACCCAATTAGATGGCATCAAAGCTAGTATAGTTGAAAGTGATTTAGGAGGTATTATTATTTTTTTAAATTTTTGTAAGAGAAATTTAATATAATAAAAAGATTGGAGCTTAAAGAGAACCTTGAAATAAATCTAATCCATGCCCTTACAAATGGAGAAATTAAGGTCTAGACTGGTAGGGGGACTTTATAAGGTCACACAGCTTAGAGTAAAGGAGCCAGGGCTCAGATGAAAATTCATAGACTTAAAAGATTACTTCTTCCTCTGGTATAGTGGGCTGGACAACACAAATGAAGGGAAATCAGGTTAATGAAAATGAGGCCAGTTAAGTTAATGAATAAGGCATGGAGTCTGCTCAGGAAATCTATCAAATCAACAATGAAGGACATGGAAATCTCTGCATGTGGAATGTCGATTTCCTTCAGAACTTCTGAGCTATGTGGTTAATGCTGCTTCTATAGAACCATGAACTTTTATGGTTGAAGTGACCTCCAGTGGTTACAGAATTTCTCCTTAAGGATCCATGTTGAACTTAATTTTTGTTCAGCTTTGTTTTTCGGAAGTAACACAGAAGTTATGTATTCTTTAATTATGGCAGTGCTTTAACAACCTGAAGCTACTTAGCTGTCTTTCCAAGCCTCTCCAAGCCAAATAGCATCACAGGTTTGCGGAGAGCCACCACTCTCTGTGCCAATCACACAAAGCTGTTCTTCACTGGGATTGAGAAGCCACATTGAAGTGGGAGAGACTGGGTGCCAACTCCTAGGTTTTTTGTGGTCTTTGGCAACTTGCATTTATTTCTGCTCCTCAGGATCCCTATTTGTAAATTAGAAGAGAATCAGATGAAACGATACATATAAAGCACTAAAAATGATGCTTTTATACATGGTAGGTGTTCAGTAAGTGGTATCAGTTGTCATTGTCCTTGGGTGACCTTGGTCATCATTATTACTGCTTTCTTAAGACATTAGTCATAGCTAATCTCCAAGGTAGCCCCAATACAAACAATATATTATCTTTTGTGTATGTGTGTGTGTGTGGTACTGGGGATTGAACCCAGGGACATTCTACCTCTGAGCTACATCCCAGCCTTATTCTATTTTTTATTTTGAAAAACAGGGTCTTGCTAAGTTGCTGAAGGTCTCACTAAGTTGCTGAGGTTGGTTTGAAACCTGTGATCCTCCTGTCTCAACCTCCCAAGTACTTGGGATTACAGGCATGCACCACCACATCCCCTTCAAACAATATATTATCTTTAATGTATGTGTATATATATTATATTTTTTACTGGGGAAAATATATATTTTACTTGGGAACTGTGACTTGTAGAAATCTTGCCCATATAAAACAGAAAGATTAAGAATGGTTCTTACAGATTGAGCCTCTTCCACTGTAAACATTTTTCAAGATGGTGGTGGTAACCCAACTCGCCATGTCTTCTTATCACCTATTCTAGATTTTAATCCTTTTCTTAATTCATATCTCTGCCATGTCCTATCACTGATGATAAGATATCCCCAGACTTGGCTGGACTTTTTCACATGGTGATCACAGCACTCCCAGCAATAATAAGCTCCAACACTCCAGCACTTTTAAAGTTTCAGCTTGTGCCCCATTGGCCAAAGCAAGAGTCATGGCCAACTACAGCTTTCAGGGAGTACATGGATAGACTACCTCTTAATGGAAGAAATGATAAATAGTTGCATGTGCATGGGAAATTATGTAATACTTTTAGCTTCTGTAGGAAAAGAGGATGCTTGATGGAAAATTTTTTGAGATAGGAAGCAGATAAGGCTGATGGTCCACTCAAAAGGACAAACATCCCCTACTGTGCTTCTGATGTCACCCCTTTTTCTGAGCCAACATGGCAATCACAGCATAGGTGCCATGGAGCACAGTCACACTGGAATACCTGACTGTTATCAGTAGGTAAATGGAGTTCAGAGAGACCAAGCAGTGACTGGACTGACCCTGACAATGGTGCAGTGGCTCATGTAGGATGAAAATGAAAGTGCGTGTGCGCAGACTGAGTGCTGTCCATGGCCAGCTCCAGTGTGTAGGGGATGAGTGGGGCCTGGCCAATACCCACAGATCCTAAGGGAGTGTCTCTGAATAAAGCCTGTGGCAAGAAGCTGTGCCTGTAGCCCTTCTGTGACCATCAGACAAAAACATGCCGTGGATGGCTGACTCCCAGTCATTTGCTTATCTTCCAGGACTGACTTCTGTCTGGGCCCAGCAGCTTTATTCAGCTCATCTTACCTAGGGGAGGTGGACACCTGTTTCAACATCTAAGGGCACTTGTAAGACTGTTTATTCCCTACCTCCAAAATAGAGAGTGGCATTCTGTTCTCTGGTGGAGCAGGAAGGACAGAATCCTCTGGTTAAAAGTGGGTAGAGAAGCCGGGCGTGGTGGTGCATGCTTGTAATCCCAGCATTTGGGAGGCTGAGACCGGAGGATCCAGGTTCGAGGTCAGCCTCAGCTACCTAGTGAGGCACTCCATAACTTAGCGAGACCCGGTTTCAAAATAAAGAATAAAAAATAGGGCTGGGGGTATAGCTCGGAGGTAGAATACCCCTGAGTTCAATCTCCAGTACCAAAAAAAAAAAAAAAAAGTGGGTAGAGAAAGATTTCAGTAATAAGTTATTAATAATAGGCTCGACATTTGTTGGGTGCCAAAAGTTTATGAAGGGGAGTCCTCTTTGTTGATGAGGAAACCAAGGCACAGAGCAGCTAAAGCATCCAAACATGAGCACTGCTAAGTGAGGGAGAAACAGACTGTGTTCTTTCTGCTGTGCCATATTGTTTCCTGGGACCAAGTGGTGAGTGGGGTGGAGTCGTATGGATGGGACAGGGTTATAGTTTTAGGGATCATGCTGGTAGGAAACTGTGCCCTTTAACTTTTGACCTAAGTCTCTCCAGTTCCCACCCTCTCCTTACTCACACTCTTCCCTGTCCCAGGATTCTCATCACTGCCTCTTTGCAGCTCAGCCTTGACAGAGGTAACCATTAGTAACTTAGAGCCAGAGGAGCCTCTGAATCAGGTATCCATCAATTGGCTAACGTATTGTGGGGTCAAGAAGATGACATAGACTCATGGAGGAATATCATTGGAATTTGAAGCCTACTTTTTCTTAGAAATAAAGTACCATTGCAGTGGTAGTTCACTTCAGTTGCTAAAAATTAATTCTCATATGATGATTTTGTAACACCCCCCCCCCAAAAAAAACATATATCTTCTCTCTCTCTATGGGAGATTGCATCCTGAGTTAAAAACTAGACAGAATTATAAACAGGGTTTCCAAATAATTTATCACCTAAACCAAGTGCTTTTGAGAGTGAAAGGGAACACTATTAATGTATTCCAAGATATCCCAAGCAAATAGGGGTATATAGCTACCTACAGCTACCTACATAAGGGAATTTTA
>PVLC010047269.1:0-11149 GCA_004027655.1 Graphiurus murinus
AAAAAAAAAAAAAAAAAAAAAAAAAAAAAAAAAAAAAAAAAAAAAAAAAAAAAAAAAAAAAAAAAAAAAAAAAAAAAAAAAAAAAAAAAAAAAAAAAAAAAAAAAAAAAAAAAAAAAAAAAAAAAAGAAGCAATGTTGGTGCCTACCACACTGAGGACTGCTGGATGCTGATGGGAAGAGGAAGGTGGCTAAGACAATCTTTGGCCCAAGGATTAGACAACCTAGTTGGTAGAGATAATGCTAAGCCCGTAAGTCAATATAATTTCACATTGTAACCATAGATGCTATTATAAGGTAACATAAATTAAAAGTACAAATAAAGGATCATAAAAATTTTCTAAAGAATGCCAGACATCACTTTGTTTTCTGGCTCTGTGTCTGTTTCCTGCATCATTTGATTGTTATCTAAATCCTAAATGAATCTAGAAAATGATGTTCTGCAGAACAGAAATGACTTAATCTATAAGCACATGAAAACAACAGGATTTTTCATTTAAAAAGTATTAAATCTACTCAAAAAGGACAATCTCTTTAAAAATTAAGTACGTGATGCAGAGATTTTTAGTTTTGTGATTGTGGGAAGTTGCTACATTGGACAGGGCAGAATAATGTAGGCCAGGTTCAAATCTAAACCTAAGGTCAAGCCCTACTCTCCTCTTATTACATCTCAGACTTGAGAATATTTCTTAACTTACTACTTATTTACTTAACTTTTTGGATGTTTAGTTTCCTTATTTATAAAAACAGATAATAAAACCCTTGTTGAATTGCTGTAAGAACAAGTACATAGTAGGTACTCAGAAATGAAACCTATTCCATTTAGTTGATTTCCACAAAACTCTCAAGACAATACCAAGAGGAAAAAATGTTTTGTGTAGAAAGAAAATAAAAAGACTTTTACACATCTTTCCATATCACATCCCCTACTCCAACAAGGGTAGGTGACTGACAACCATACCTGACCATGAGAACCCCACACCAGTCCTGCGGTCCTGGATCCTGGAGGCTTTGAAGGCCATGCATTATTAAATAGCTGCCTTCCTCTCTTCTTCCATTCTGCTACCACCCAGATTTACCTTCTTCCTTTCTCTTGCTTGCCCTTCTTTCCATAGAACTTCCAACAGCACATAATGGAGATTCATATCCATTTCCCCGTTAGTCACTTTGGATTAAAAAATTTGCTGACTCCAGGCTCTCATTTCTTAATGTTCACCTACTCCTGGACATTAAGTTGGTTCATTACTGGAGCAGAGATGCCATTTGTTCTCATTTATTTCCAAGCCCCTTTGCCCTTTGGTTACTCTTCCTGGGCCTACAGAAGCTGATGCACCCTAAAGTGAGCCTGCAGCTTTGCTGAACATACTCCTAATGACAGGGAGGACACTAGGACAATTTCACAGGATGCAACTTTCACATTTCTTCAGTTATGGCTTTGTTTCTTTTTAAGGAAAGAGAAATAAAAATTAAAAAAAAGAAAATCTAAAATAAGGTCCTATTGAATTGAACTCGTCCAGATCCATGAGCTCTTCAGAGAAGATTTGCACTCCAGCTTCTGGGAGATGAGCTCTATGCCTGATCTCTCACATGGCATGTACTGTAATACTTTGGCACAGACAACCACAATCCACTTCAAGTGGGAAGCATTATTCTTTCATTTGTCCCTAAGCTGGCCTTTCATGACACTTTAATGTCATCCTTGTGTTTTTATATGTATGTAAATTTATAAATACAAAAGCTCATTATGAGGCCCTTTGTTTTCCTATCAACTGGAAGACAGAATCAGAGTAATTTAGGAAGGCGAGGTTTGTTTAGCTGAAAAAAGAAGGGAAATGGTCAAAGATGAAATTGTTTAATTCTTTCTTGCCGAGTAACTGCAGAATTACAGATGTCTCTTGAATGCAATAAATTAATTTCAGTCATGCTTGTTTATTTGTACACATGTTGCTGAAGTAAAGGTCTAATCCAAAAATTAATGATTTGGGAATCCACTGGGTATTCTTCTGGATCTAGTCCAATTATTTTTGAGGTGAACACCCAGATGAACTCTCCTGCAGTACAATATATAGCCAGCTGAGTGATTGATTGGGCAGCTAATGCACATTAAGGCACAGTTAAACTTACAGTTTCAAGTGAAGGCAAAGTTCAGCTACTTAACTACAGTCATCTTTAAATGTAATTAAGTCTACTGGGCTCCAGTTGCATGGAACCAGAAACTAGAAAAGTTGGGTTATTCAGTGGAAATAACAACTGGTTATAATCCACAGACAAAAGTAATGAAAGTATTCAAAGGAAGAAACCTTTTGTTAAAAAGAATCAGATGTTGTGTTATTGGCTTTTTAAAAAAATATAACAAACTATTTCATAATTTGCCAAATAGTATCCATCTATGTAAACTAATAAAGCACCACTGATTAGTTTAGAAGGAATCTGATTATCAGGACTAGAGTTCAAAGTAATACACACTTGGCTAGTAGATAGATTTTCTCTTTATCACAGCATCCTTGATATGCTTAACCATCCTGGTATATAAGAAGGGATACCTGTCACTCTTTAAGAGCTCAGTGTGTCTCTAGGAAAACTGTATCCATCATAGCTGCAATGTGTAGTCACTAAGATTGTTCCTGCTACAGAACTGGAAGAATCAGGCTGTGACAGCTCTTCATTTGCTCCATGACAGATTCTTTTAGGATGATAGCAATAATTACTTATTGTAAGGAAATCCTTTTTCCTCTAAAGCACTTTTTATCAAGCCCATACTCAGCACCATCAGTCTACCCTCCTCTCATTTGCTCAGGATAGACAAAAGAATGATGAAAGTGAATGGCCTGCAAATTATCCACTTAATAACAAATTCTATATAGGAGTGTTGTACCTATTGGTTTTCAACAAAAAGTCTAGTTATGTACCTAGTAGATCTCTAACCAAATTCCCACAGTGGAACAAACTTTCTACAGACAGAAAAGGAAATTCTAGTGTGTGTTACCAAGTCATTAAAAATGGACAAACTTGCATATAATTATTATCATGATGAAATTTTAGAATTTAGAAGCATGAAGTTTTAGAGTTCATAAAGTGAGGTTTTATTAAGGCTATGTATTAGTTCTCTTGGAAAGATAGTCTACATACCATTTCCTAGTCTTCTATCCATTTTATGATATAAGATTTGACTCCATAGAAAAAATACTTGATTATATTTTTGTGGCTATCTTTTTTATGGGTGCATTATAATTATACAAAAAAGTGGGATTCATTGTGATATATTCATAATGTACATGACATAATTTGGTCAATTTCATTGTACAGTACCATGCTTTTCCCTCCTTTCCTCCTTTCCCTGGACTCCCTTATATTTTACTCTACTGGTATCCTATCTTCATAAAATTGTGTGTGTGTGTGTGTGTGTGTGTGGTTGTTTTAATAGCAAAAACTGCAAGAAGGGCTGAACTTCACTCTGAATCAAAGTGGTTGTTATGGTTCAACATAGAATATCCCCTGAATTTAAGTCATGAGGATTGTAATCTCACCAGAGGATAAATCCAGTGTAATGGATTTACTGAGGGGTAACCTAAACAAGTGGGGTGTGGTAGGAGAAGGTGAGTCCCTGGGGAGTGTGACCTTAGGGACTGTGCTTTTTTTTTATTGGTGTATTGTAATCATGCATCTTAATGAGATACAAGCTGGTAGAGGCATACATACACACAGCACTCATTTAACCCTTCTCCAATTCCGATGGGACTGTGCTTTTGTCTTTGAATCCCCTTGCTGATTATTTTCTCTTTGGCTTCTGGACTACATGATGTGAGATCAGAGATCTTGCTGTATCCCTCTCTCTGCTTCCCACTGCCATGCCCTGAGCTCCAATGGCCTGGCCTGACATGGACTGAAACTTTGAAATCTCCAAAACCTGTGAGCACATGAATCTATCTTCTTCTAAGTTGTCTTCTTGTTCAGTAGCTTTAGATTACAACAGTGAGAATGCTGACTGAGACAGGGGTATAGGATAAAATGATGGGTAAGAAATAGAAGAGTTAGGGGAATCTGGGGAAACCAAAATCATCCAAAGAATTAGTAGTCACTCTTGGGAAGGCTTGACTTCCACAGGTTGTGCAGTATGGAAGGGTGAAGCAGCTAGAAGGCCCCTGATGACATCTGAGCCACACTGACTGGCATGTCATCAGTACACTTCTGTCTTTGGAAGACTTAAGGAAAATTGCGGTTTTTCACTTTGAATTGATAGAACAGAACATCATGTCTTTTGTGTCTGGGAGTGTGGCATGGCAGACAATTAGCCTTGCCTCATGGATCTTGGGTACTGCTCCTGGAGAAACGTCTTGACCTCATCTGAGTTAGACATAAGGTTACCCAACAAATACATTCCTTTTATACTTCAGCATTTCTTCAGACATTATACTACCTTATTCTAGGGACTAAATAACCCTTAACACCCAGGATGCTCATGCTCATCATTCTGGCAGTCACCAGCAACTATGTTGGAGACTTTATACTTCTGTTTACTTCCGTAGCATTAACAGTTTTCAAGCTTGCTGAATATAAGCCATTGACTAACAAGGATGGTGAACCATAAAAGGCTCTGTGTAACTGTCCACTGTTGCCCCATGGTAGACATTAACATCGGCTGCACCAGAGGGACCTAGAAAACATAAACTACCTCTGCTAGACTACTGCCTCCTCATGCTTTCCCCTCCTTTCTTTCCACTATGATGAATCACACTGTAATATCACTTGCCAGAACTCTGAACATTCTGGCCCCATTTTTTTTCCACTACACTCACTATGAAAACCTTTATTTTCATATCAATTCTTAGGCCAATCCAATCATGTGCAGGAACCAGCAAAGGGGGAAAAATACACACATAAATCAAGCTGATTGGTACCAATGCAAATTTGTGGATGCTAGTCTTGTCTTGGCTTCAACATGGCTTGATGATCTCTGTTTGTGTACACAGTTGGCTATCTTTCTCGTTTTTCCACAGCAGCTATTTCAAACCTTTCTGACTTTCCTCATTATGTACCACCATATCTGTTCTTTTCCCACACTGGTATAGTGATTTAAAACTCAATTCATGCTCATTATTTTCCTTGTTTTAATTCCAATCACATTTCAACTCCTTTGTGCTTTAGTTCTCTTTGAAATTGTTCTAGATAAAATTGTTGATGTTGTCTTTGTTGCCAAAACCATTGAATATTTTATAGCAACCCATTCTACCAACTTTTGTACCTTTTTCTTTATGAAGCCCTGCTCCCTTGACTTGATTTTCTTCTATAAGCTGCACCTTCTCAGCCTCTCTTTACAATTACCCTTCCTCTGCCTGCCCTTTTTTGTTATTCTCTAGGCTTTACCATTTCTTCTTCCCTTGTTCATAGGCAATAACATACTAACCCTGTATCAGTAAGTACCAAATCTTTACCACCAACCTACCTCTCTTTCAAGACCCATATATCTAACTATTCATTGGGGGAATTCAGCACTAATCAGTCTTAATAGTGGGAGTAGTTCATTCACACTTGAGAGTTCTTGCTTTGGGGGCCCATGCATAGCCTCCATTTTTTGCCAACAGTGCTACTTCAACCCATGTCCATTGTGCCAGTAATGAGGTCGTCAATGACAGAATCTGGCTGGTATCTATTAGAACCTCTTCTGTGAGATAGGATCAATGGTTGACATTAAAATGAGGTACATATTTGATATACACATACTTATACACACTTTATGTCCACTCCTTTAAGTCTATATGCCTGTAGCTTAAAATGTTCTCATTGCAAGTTTCCCAATGATTAAAACAAATCACTTGGAATGGGGAATAATTCCAATCACATTATATATTTTAACTTCAGGCTACTTCTCTTTCCATTCAAGATAGAGAAATGGGTCTAACTCCTGAAGCTGTGTTCATTATGAAGATTTCTTTTTGCCGTGGGTGAAAGAGTGGTAGATGATGTGGGAATCTGGGATACCATCTCTTGGACACTTGCATTTCCATCAATGGTACTATTAGGCTTTATCTTGGAAGTATTACTTATATTAATATTGGCAAGGTATCACACTTTAAGAGAGACTAGTGTTGGGCCCACTTGGCTTTAGAATTTGGTAGATTTGACAATACTCTGGTGACAGGATAATTTGATGTTCCGTGGTTAGGTGCTCTGTCTCGACCAGCGCCAGAGTATACTTAAAGCTATTTTTTTTTTTTTTTGCGGTACTAGGGATTGAACTCAGGGGCTTTCTACCTTCGAGCTATACCCCCATCCCTATTTTTTATTCTTTATTTTGAAACCGGGTCTCACTAAGTTGTGGAGTGCCTCACTAGGTAGCTGAGGCTGGCCTCGAACGCGGATCCTCCGGTCTCGGCCTCCCGAATGCTGGGATTACAAGCATGCGCCACCCCGCCCAGCTCTAAAGTTATTTTTTTGAAAGGTGTATAATTTTATAGGTGGCATGGCATTGCTCCAGACCCAGAAGAGAACTGCATTATGATTCTCTCATTGAAGCTTGACATAAACTCTGCAAGTGCCTTTCCCAACCAACTATGCCTCTAATGACACAAGAACTTATAGACTATAGCATGAGAGCAGTAGACCAACAGGCATGGCAACTTGAAATTGATGCAAAGCCTTTTCCTTTTCTGGACCCCTTTCAAATCTAGTCAGCCATCTGTTTTGTTCTTCTGGTGCCATGGATTGAACCCAGGGCCTTGAATATGCTAGGCAAGCACTCTACCACTGAGCTATACCTCTAGCCTCTCTAGCAGTTATTGCTGTCACTCACTGTATTAATTGGAATGGTATTAATAGAGTAGAATTGCTGCCTTCAAAATGCAAAGAAGCCTACCAGACATAGTACATCCTTTCAGAGGTCGCTAGGTGCAATAAACTATATGTCTATTTCTTTGAAAAGAATGTCCCAGCATGCCTCAGATCACTGGACACCTAAAACAGAGGCAGGTCCCTGAAATTTTGTAACTTTTGTCTCTATCCCTCTGGAGTGCATGTGCTTTACAATACCTTCAGTGTATTCCAAGTTTGTCCTCATGTGAGCCAGTTAGCATGACATCATTGATGCTATGTTCTGCATAACTTCTTGTAAGCCCAAGTCTTTAGGCTATATTATCACAAAAGTCAGAAGAGTTTAACTAGCCCTAAGATAAAGGCTGGAAATTTATATAGTGGCTTATTCCAAATAAATATGAACTGATTCTTAACCTCTTTTCTGAAAGAGATGAATAGTAATGCATACAGCAAGTCAATGGCAAATTACCCCATCCCAAGGTTGGGGTAAATCTTCTCTAGTATAGATACTACCTCTGGCAAAGTAGATTCAATAAGGACTTGTATTTTGTAGGTTTCATAGTAGTCTACCATACTCCTCCAGGATCTGTTTGATTTTGGCAAAGACCAGACTGCCAAACTGAAATATAATAGGACCACCCACCTTCTAACATTCAGATCTTTAAGGGTAGCATTAGCTTCTATGATAAACCTCAGATTTGACATTATTTTTATTTACTCTCTTGGTTTGAGCAAAGATAGCTTCAGGGGCTTCTACCTGGTCTTTGCCATTGTGACTGCTCTTACTGCACTGGCCAGGGAATTTATGAGATTTACCAACCACCCATTTTTTCATTGCATGTATGCATTTGAAACTAGAAAATGGCCACAGATTAGCTCATGGATCCAATAGACCAACTGGCAGCCAGATTTTCCTTTATCACCTGCCATCTACATGCCCTCACTATAATTAGAACCTATAAGAGTCCTTCAAGTTACCATACATCAGTGTCAATTGCAGACCGTATATCCAAAGTCCTTAAGTATCTGTTTATACTTCTTTTCTCAGAGTATATTTACCTGAGTAAATGACTAAGTCCTTTGGGAAGGACCAGGGAACTACTTCTGGAGACCTGCCTTTTTTTCCAGTCAGTTTTTTTGTTTTTGTTTTGTTTTTCTTAAGAACTGCTTCAGGTCTTAAAGCTGAGCAACTCTTCAATCTCTGATCCAATCCTTTCTTCTGGGGACCTGCCCTTTCTTCATTCAGTTGTTCTTCTTTCTAAGAATTGCCTCAGATCTTAAAGCTGAGCAACTCTCCAATCTCTTGATCACCTATTCTTGATTTCTTTTGTCATTAGGAACACCATGTTCTTTCAGCCA
The DNA here is from genome assembly GCA_004027655.1 of Graphiurus murinus. NCBI lineage: Eukaryota > Metazoa > Chordata > Mammalia > Rodentia > Gliridae > Graphiurus > Graphiurus murinus. The sequence goes on from PVLC010047269.1 coordinate 8,167, forward strand.
CATGCATAATACTGTAGGTTAGTGGACCTTCCCTTCTTTCTTGTTCTGGGATTCTGTTGGTAAAATGGAGTAACCTACTCTATCTTGTTTCAAGGTTCTGACATCCATTTATGGTTGGTTATTTGGAGCCTGGTTCTAAAATGTCCTCTTCTACCATTCTCCTGACCTACAGAGATCCACCACCACCAACTGAGTTGCTGAGTAATGCTGGTTTCCCTTCACAAACACATGCCTTATTGCTTGAATGGGCAGTGTATTCCCAGGACCTTCCTATGAAAGTGTTTTTTTTTTCCCTTACAGTATTCTAGCATGAGAATATCATCTTTCAACATTAATCATGGCAATTTTGACAATTCTCCCACACTTAGTGTGGCCAGTGATTTTTCCCTTATGCTTTTATGGGTCTTATAACTGGGATATCTCTAAAGGATTAATCCATTTTCATCAGAGTGTTAAATGTTACATGCTGAGAACATGATCCCAAATTAATAATGTCTCCTTTTTCCAATCATATCCTCCTTTTCTCTAAATCAATGCCTTCAGAATCCAACCCAATACACACTCTACAGAATCAGGAAAATATAGACTTGCTTAATCTTGCAGCTCTTTTGGAGTAAATCCTCACTGTCAGCCGACCTGGAGGATGGGTGGCTCCAAAATCACATCCCATCATCTACTTTCTTAGAGCACTCCTGACACCAACTATTGAAGTTCATGTTCTCTGAGAAGCAGAGATTTGATAATCTGAGACCCAGATTAGCAAATATGATGTCATTAGGTAGTGATCTTGAGATTGAGACCTTTGGAAGGAAGAAAAGATGTGAAATCAGCCAGAGAGGAAAGTTTACCTGCAGTATATTCTCAACAGAAATGTCAGTTGAGTCTATGGACAATTCTGAAGATGGGTGAATTCTTTAGAGATATCTCAAGGTGGAAAGAAGGAACTAGACCTTTATAGTTCCTTGCATTGAATGATGGACACCCTGGGAAGGGGGTATACACTGGATGAGATGTTTTCTTAAGGTGAGGCAATACCGAAAGGAAGCTGACAGCTAAAGTCTATTTTCAACACATGCCCAGCAGCCTGTGCAATACACTCTTCATTCTTGAAGGGGAATCTGGACCCTGCACATCACAGTCTTTACCACACGGCAAGAGAGTATACTCATACTCAGTAAAGTGTATCTCACAACCTTCCATTTATCCCTTTCCAAAATTAGATGAAGTAAAAAATTCTCTGGAGGGCATCCCACAAACTGGTCCAAGAGCTTAGGAAAATTTATACCAGTTAAAAGAGTGTGGCCCTGTTTAGGTTTATTTCAGAAAGAGAGCACCATAAACTTTTCCTTCACATAAAATGCTATGTCTTGCACAAGTATAGTTGAGACCCCAGTAAACCTGTGTCTTTAAGTTGCATCAATGCATGTGTAGAAGCTAGAAGATGTTGGCTAAAAGAGGTTGTATATCTTCCTGTCCTGAAGACAGACCAGATTCACATGGTTTTATTCATGACAAGAGAAAATGGCAAGGAGAAGAGTAATGACGACTATGCTTCCTTATAAATGGCATGTTTATTCATAGCTGTGGCACAAGGGTTACATGGTGCTTCATGGGAGAATCTAATTGATGCTGGCAGTAGTTTGAAGAACAACAGAATGTGTGACTTATTTACAGAAGATCAAGTCAGAGACCTCCAGCCAGGAAGATGAAGACTGCAGTTTGATGTGGAAAGTACACAATCAATCAGTGGTCCTAGTATATCAGAGTGTTCCCCACACCTCTCTCAATGGGTGTCGTCTCCTGGGCTATGAACCCAACAAGAAACAAAGTTATTCTTATGTGTCCCAAATGCTAGAGCCTCTTAGTAGACAGTGAAACTGACCTACCAATATATGTTCAGTCCATGCCAATGGATCTGTCAATGAAGCAAACGCCCACCTCCTGGAAATGCACCAAAATTATAATTCCCCTTCAGGGTCCTGTGGCCCAGTGTGCCACAGAATTGGTTCTAGCTGGAGGATTTGGAAAGACAGTAGAGGGTGATATACTAGAATCATCAGCATGAGGTTATCCTCTTCCTATTGATAGGGACAGGAGTGGTAGTGAATGAAATGTGATCCTTCTACTAGTTTCATACCTGGCATCAAGGTGAGAGCACCAGCCTACAGAAGTGGAACATTCAGTGTTTTATTATACTGTTATGGTTTAAATTTAAAATGTCCCCAAATTGCATGTATTAGACAAAGCAGACATGTTCAGACCTGAGACCTTGATGCCAGAGAAGGGTCCCTGGGGGTGTGGCCAGGACTATATGCCCAGATAGGATGCTGCAGTGGCTTCCTGCTCCTCTCTCCTTTGCTGCTCTCACCCTCATTCTCTAATCCCTGCCATGATGCCCTGAGTATCTTCAGCTCAGGCTCCTGCTTGGAAGCCTGTCTAACATGAACTGAAATCTCCAGAACCATGAGCAAACAAATCTTCCTTTCTCTAAGTTATGGTCATCACATATTTGTGGCCACAGAAGTGAGAACACTGACTGAAACATACACATTATCACATTAGTTGCATGAAGCAATTCCAAGACTTCTCTAGGACACCAATCACAGATCTAGGCTTAGGCAGAGAGGCTGAATTCTACAGTAGAGTTGGTAATTGACCCCTACAATAACCTAAAAAAGATAGTATTTGTTATGGCTTGGGCCTAGCATATCCCCCATGGCTTGATCCTAAATGCAGCAATGTCTAGAGGTGGCACTTTGCCAAAGTGATTGGATTGTGAGGGCTCTGACTTGACCCATGGCTTAATTAATAGATGGGTTCATAATTGAATGGACTAATAGAATATGGTGCAAACCGTAGATTGTTGGGCCTAGTTTGAGGAAGTAGGTTATTGGTGGCATGCCCTAGAAGGGCATATCTTATCCCTAGCCTCTCTCTTCTTCTTTCTCTCTTCTCTCTTCTCCCTTTTCCTTCCTCCTCCCTT
>PVLC010047270.1:0-11111 GCA_004027655.1 Graphiurus murinus
ATTTTTCTTTTTTTTTTTTTTTTTTTTTTTTTTTTTTTGCGGTACTGGGGATTGAACTCAGGGGCGTTCTATCTCCGAGCTATACCCCCAGCCCTATTTTTTATTCATTATTTTGAAACCGAGTCTCACTAAGTTGCGGAGTGCCTCACTAGGTAGCTGAGGCTGGCCGCGAACCCGGATCCTCCGGTCTCAGCCTCCCGAATGCTGGGATTACAAGCGTGCGCCACCACGCCCGGCTACATTTAATATCTTAACTTATAGTAATATAATTCAAATTAATGCCAACTTAGTATCACTAATATACCAAAACTTTGGTTCTATAGAGCTCTGCCCCACCATATTGTCACTGTCATAAATTACATCTTTATATATTGTAGGCACATCACTGCAGATGTATAATTATAGTTTTATACATTTACTTTCTCTTTCCAGTACCTGGTACCTGTACTGGGAAGGCAGATTGTCGTCCCCCCCACCCCCAGTACTGGGGTTTGAACCCAGGGGCTTTCTACCACTGAGCTCCACCCCTAGCCTGATTTTTTATTCTTTATTTGGAAATAGGGTCTCATTAAGTTGCAGAGGGCTTCACAAGTTTCTTTTTTTCTTTTGCGGTACTAGGGATTGAACTCAGGGGCCTTCTACCTCCAAGCTACACTCCCAGACCTATTTTATATTTTATTTAGAAACATGGTCTCACTAAGTTACAGAGGGCCTCACAAGTTTCCGAGGCTGGCTGGGAACCTTTGATCCTCTTGTCTCAGCCTCCCAAGCACTGAGTCACAGGCGTGCACCCCTCAACCTAGCTCTACCTAATTTTTTTTTTTTTTTTTTTTTTTTGCGGTACTGGGGATTGAACTCAGGGGCATTCTACCTCCGAGCTATACCCCCAGCCCTATTTTTTATTCTTTATTTTGAAACTGAGTCTCACTAAGTTGTGGAGTGCCTCACTAGGTAGCTGAGGCTGGCCGTGAACCGGATCCTCCGGTCTCAGCCTCCCGAATGCTGGGATTACAAGCGTGCGCCACCACGCCCGGCTCCCAGTCCTATTTTTTATTCTTTATTTTGAAACAGGGTCTCACTAAGTTCCGGAGGGCCTCACTAAGTCGCTGAGGCTGGTTGTGAATCTGGATCCTCCAGTCTCAGCCTCCCAAATGCTGGGATTACAAGCGTGCGCCACCAAGCCCAGCGTCCACTTCATTTTAGTTGCCTTTGTCTTTGCATCATACTCAGCGGTGGGCTTTCCATTCTGTTATTCTTAAGCCTGTTCAGCAGAGATGTGGTTTCTCTGTAAGAGAAACCTTGTATATAAGTTTCATGAGAACTCCTTATATACAAGGGGACAAACAAAATCAATAAATCCAACTTGTAGCTTAGACAGTTCATTGTTTTTTGTTTCATAGGGGTAGGTTGTTGCCCCAGCTCTGTTCTCTCTGGATCTCCTTGTCCCAAAATTCATTTGTAACTGGAAGTGCTGCCTGACTCTCCCCTGCCCGGGGCTTGGCTGTAGTAGACAAGCACATGCAGCCATCGTCGTTGCTATGATAATCTCTTTCCTGGTTGGATCAGGAATGTATTTGATGTATTTGTATTTGATGTATTTGTATATGTATTTGATGGCTGCTTCTTCAGTTTGCATTGGTTCATAGGCTTCAATATATATATATTTTTTTAAAACATAGCTCTCTTGAAATGCAAAGCCAGTTGCTATTATTGCAACCTCAGACAAATGAATGTTTCAAACTGCCACTTAACTTAGGTTTGGAAGATGTTTACAACTAGTTTTGAAGGCTCCAGGGCATGGCATTGGCATCAGGTAAGCTCTAGTGTGGAACTCCTCATGGTGGATGGCAGAGGCAGGATCGTGTGCAAGAACCTGTATGCTTTGATGGGATTCTCAAGTTCTGAAAAAGTTGATTCTGGCAGGATTTTTTTTTTTTAACCAGTTTTTTCATTGCTTTTATGCTTAGATGACATTTTGAGTTTCCTATTTCATTATTTTTTCTGATATAGATATTTGTTACTGGGGAGCTATACCCCCAGCCCTATTTTTTTAAATTTTGAAATAGGTTCTCACTAAGTTGCTGAGGATCTTTTGCTAAGTTTCGGAGGTCAACCTTGAACCTGTGATCCTCTGTCTTAGCCTCCCAAGTACTGGAATTATAGGCGTGAGCCACTGTACGTGGCTCATTCATTCTTTCAATAAACATTTAGTAACATCTACATCTTTCTATAGTGGTAAAGAAGGCAGTCATTATGCCTAAAAATCATTAAGGAAAATGTGGAGCAAATAAACACATATATATTCTAACAATTATTAAAGAAGAGGAGACCCCTATATGATTCTGAGTCAGAGAAGGATGAGTCCACATTTTCCAGGGTAGAGCGGAGGAGAACAGTCAGCTCAGGGAACGTGGTGTCGGGGGTTGCTAGGGCAGCCCATGCCTTATCTTCTTTACTAGATTCAAAGAAACATCTCCATTAACCCAGTGCTTTATATGTTATTGCACAAGAAGTATGAGAATTAATGAACAAATGTTGAGAATAGGAGTAGGTTGGAAAAAAAAAAATGAAACCAGGCATGGTGGCACTCACTTGTAATCCTGGTATGGGGAGACTGAGACAGGATTGCAGGTTAGACATCAGCACACAATGACTTGTAAGACTCTGTTTCAAATTAAGAAATAGGAGCTGGGCGTGGTGGCGCACGCTTGTAATCCCAGCATTTGGGAGACTGAGACCAGATGATCTGGGTTCGAGGCCAGCCTTAGCTACCTAGTGAGGCACTCCGCAACTTAGTGAGACCCTGTTTCAAAATAAAGAATAAAAATTAGGGCTGGGGGTGTAGCTCGGAGGTAGAATGCCCCCAGGTTCCATCCCCAGTACCGCAAAAAAAAAAAAGAAAGAAAGAAAGAAAGAAAGAAAGAAAGAAAGAAAGAAAGAAAGAAAGAAAGAAAGAAATAGAAAGGGCTGGGGTGTAGCTCAGTGGTAGATGCCCCTGGATTCAATCCACAGTACCACACATAGACACACACAAGAAGAAAGAAAATAAAAGAAAAAGAAAACTAATCCAGTGATAAAGACGGAGAAGAATTGTGAATTGCCAAAGAATACAATCACTTGAATTCCTTTTTATTTCATTAAAATCATAGCAACAACAGCTAGCATTTAGTGAGCGCTTACTCTCAACTAGAAACCGTGCTAGTAGCGTTATGTGTCATTTTATTAAATTCTGCATCGCGTGTTCTCTGACCTTCCTTCCTGCAGCATCCTGAAGCAGTCAGCTGATGTGGAGCTCTCCTTCCCCCAGCACCCGGAGGGCTCCAGTGTCCTTCGTGGCAAGAAGAAGGGAATGCTGCTTCTCACTCCCTACCGGGTAACTTCTACTCCTGTGACTTGACTTGCTGATTAACTGGATGTTTGCTTTCCTTAAAACTGGAGCGAAGCCAGGCGTGGTGGTGCATACTTGTAATCCTAGTACTTGGGAGGCTGAGACAGAAGGATCGCAGGTTGAGTACAGCCTCAGCAATTTAGTGAGGCTCTCGGCAAGCTAGTGAGACTCTGTTTCCAAAATAAGAAATAAAATTGGTCTGGGCATGTAGCGTGGAGGTAGAATACCTCTGGGTTCAATTCCCAGTACCACAAACAAAACAAAACAAAAAAACTGGAGTGAAGTTAGAAGCTAAATTTTGGCTTTCAGTGTGTTTTAAAATCTTTGAACTTTGAAGGCAGGTGTGATGGTGCATGCTTGTAATCCCAGTACTTGGGAGGCTGAGACAGGAGGATCACAGGTTCACGGCCAGCCTCAGCTACTTAGTGAGGCACTCTGCAACTTAGTGAGACCCTGTTTCAAACTAAAGAATAAAAAATAGGGCTGGGGGTATAGCTCAGAGATAGAATGCCCCTGGGTTCAATCCCCAATTCCGCAAAAAAAAAAAATTAAAAAATAAAATATTTGCATTTTTAGATTTTTCGTGTTGAAGAGGGCTGGGAGAAAATGGGCGATATTTGTGATTTGGCCCAGAACACCACCACAGCCTTGCCCTTGCGCTGACAAGTCAGTCTACGGGAGATTTCTGAATTCCTTTTCCAAAGCCTCTCTCCTCCCTTAGGTGATTTTCGTGACTTCGCACTCAGCCAATGACCCCATGTTGTCTTTTATGATGCCATTCGATCTCATGAAGAACATTAATGTCGAACAACCAGTCTTTGGCCCAAACTGCATTACAGGGACCATTCAGGCAGCTCCAAATGGTGAGTGTTTCCCCTTGGAAGCAATTTTTTATTTCCTCAAAAGATTCTAGAAGGGTTAAGATAGAGATGTGGCTCGTGCTGCAATTCAAGCGAAAGCTGCCTGCTTCTCTGAGTGTGCGTCCCTCAGCGTTCATGGTAGTCCTTCTGCTGCCAGCTGTACCAGCCTCTGTGTCAGTGTGTGCCGTTTCTTTCCCCAGGTGGCTGGGAAGGACAGGCGACTTTTAAGTTAGCTTTCAGAGCGGGAGGTGCCATCGACTTTGCGGAGCTGATGATGAAAGCTGCAGCTGCTGGTGAGCGATGCTGACACAGATTTGGAGCACTATGGGGTTCCGGGGAGATGGAAGCAGGACCTGTACTCAGACAACTTGCGGTCCCTGTGCTTAGGCAGTTGGTATTTGCACATGTGTTCAACAGTCTTTCCTGCACATACCCACTGTGTGCCAAGTCCCATACTGGCACATACGGGAGCGTGGAGACTCGTCAGTCCCTCCCTGTCCTCAAGGAGATTACAGGCTAGTGGGAGCTTACGATCAGACGCCTAAGTGACTAACTCTACCTGGCAGTCTGTTGTCACGTAGATGCTGGCCTCCTCTTCCTCAGGTCCGGGTGCCCTATCTCTTCTTCTGGCACGACTTTTGATCTTCTTTCATTTCTGACCTCCTTGCCTTTGTTTCTCTCAGGTTTAGTGAGAGGGGAGGAGAGGTATTTATTGCCCTTGCAGCACTAATAGATGTCCCTATTAGAAAACCCTTCAAAGTTTGCTTACAAATAATCCCTTTGGGTAGATTTTTATGCAGTTTAGCCTCACTTCGTGTCTTCACTCTCCTACTTTTTTATTTTGTACTAGGAATTGAACCCAGGAGCATTCTACATCCAGGCTACACCCCCAGGCGTGTGTGTGTGTGTGTGTGTGTGTGTGTGTGTATTTATTTGTGTATGGTATTGGGGACTGAACCCAGGGGCATTCTACCTCCAAGCAACAACCTCAGCCCTATTTTAATTTTGAAACAAGGTCTCACTGAGTTGATGAGAATCTCACTACTTGCTGAGGTTGTCCTCGAACTTAGGACCCTCCTATCTCAGCCTCCCAAGTATTGGGAATTACAGGCCTGTGCCACCACATCTGGCTACTCTCCCTTTTAGACTCTAATCAAACTAGATTTCTTTGTGCCTGATTCTCTCTCATTTCTGAGCTTTCAAGGCTATCTTCTCTGTCTAGAATGCTTTTTCTCTTTCTCCCTTGCCTTCTGCCCCTGGCTTCAATCTGGCTGAAGCAAACACAACCAATTAGATTCTGTGCTGTCACAGAGGCATGTACTGCTCTGGGGACGTGCACAAGGATGGTATGAAGGTCCTAGCTTACAATTTTGAAGATCATGAGGTTGTAAATCATGGTCAAGAATATAATCAAACTGGGCATGATGGTGCATGCCTATAATCTCAGTACTTGGGAGGCTGAGACAGAAGGATTGCAGGTTGAACCCAGCCTCGGCAACATAGCGAGACTCTCACCAAGCCAGAGAGGCCCTGTTTCAAAATGAAATATAAAATAGGGCTGGTCCGGAGGATCCAGGTTCGTGGCCAGCTTCAGCTACCTAGTGAGGCACTCCGCAACCTAGTGAGACCCGGTTTCAAAATAAAGAATAAAAAATAGGGCTAGGGGTTTAGCTCGGAGGTAGAATGCCCCTGAGTTCAATCCCCAGTGCCGCAAAAAAATAAAATAAAATAGGGCTGGGCAAGTAGCTCAGAAGTAGAATGCCCCTGGGTTCAATTCCCAGTACCACAAAATTAAAAAAAATAAATAGGAAGCCGGGCGTGGTGGCGCACGCTTGTAATCCCAGCATTCGGGAGGCTGAGACCGGAGGATCCGGGTTCGCGGCCAGCCTCAGCTACCTAGTGAGGCACTCCGCAACTTAGTGAGACTCGGTTTCAAAATAAAGAATAAAAAATAGGGCTGGGGGTATAGCTCGGAGGTAAAATGCCCCTGAGTTCCATCCCCAGTACCTCAAAATAAATAAATAAATAAATAAATAAATAAATAAATAAATAAACAAATAGGGTTGGGGGTGTGGTAGCTTGGAGGTAGAATGCCTCTGGGTTCAATCCCCAGTACTGCAAAAAAAAAATAAAAAAATAAAAAAAAAAAAAAAAAAAAAAAATATATATATATATATATATGTCTCCATATATATATATATATGGAGAGGAAATTAGTTCAATTTTAGAACATAATAATACTGGCTAATACTTAATAAGTATCTGCCATAGACCTGGGCGTGGTGGTGCACGCTTGTAATCCCAGTACTTGGGAGGCTGAGACCGGAGGATCCGGGTTCAAGGCCAGCCTCAGCTACCTAGTGAGGCCCTCCGCAACTTAGTGATGAGACCCTGTTTCAAAATAAAGAATAAAAAATAGGGCTGGGGGGTATAGCTCGGAGGTAGAATGCCCCTGAGTTCAAATCCCCAGCACCGCAAAAAAAAAAAAAATAGGGCTGGGGGTATACCTCAGAGGTAGAATGCCCCTGAGTTCAATCCCCAGTACCGCAAAAAAAAAAAAAAAAAAAAAAAAAAGAAATGATTGTCCTCATTCTCTTCCTAATTCTAATAGCACTTTTTCTCCCTCAATCCAGAATCTAATCCTGGATCACACGTTGGATTTAGTTGTCCTGTATCCTTGGTCTACTTTCATCTGGAATTTAGCCATTCTTTGTTTTTCATGACATTCACATATTAAAAAGAACACAGGCAGCCAGGCATGGTGGCGCACGCCTGCCATCCCAGTACTTGGGAGGCTAAGACAGAAGGATCACATGTTTGAGATCAGCCTCAGCAATTTACCGAGATCCTGTTTCAAAATAAAAAATAAAATCAGGCTGGGAGTGTAACTCAGAGGTAAAATGCCTCTGGGTTCAATCCCTAGTAACACACACACACACACACACACACACACACACACACACGCTTACTGCTTAATGTCCTTTAACTTAGGTTTATCTCTTTCCTTGTGATTATATTTAGGCTGTGCATTTCGGCAGGCATACTACATAGGTAATATTGTGTCTTTTTGACCTTATCCTTTCATGCCCTGTGTCACGTTAAGTTTTTGTTTGTTTGTTTGTTTTGCGGTACTAGGGATTGAACTCAGGGGCGTTCTACCTCAGAGCTACACCCCCAGCCCTATTTTTTATTCTTTATTTTGAAACCGGGTCTCACTAAGTTGCAGAGTGCCTCACTAGGTAGCTGAGGGTGGCCTCGAACCCGGATCTTCCGGTCTCAGCTTTCCGAATGCTGGGATTACAAGCGTGCGCCACCACGCCTGGCTTTACTCACGTTAAGTGTGAGGTGCGGGGCAGACTAGAGGCCCCTGGACGTGCAGCGTGGCGCTCCAAAGATGAGCTGTATCTGTAGACTGATTGGAGATCCTCGCACACGGGTCATCTTTGGAGCCACGTGTGCAATGCGCTCACTCAGGGAATGGACTGTAGAGTTCCAAGGGTAGGGAAGGAGGGGAATGGAAGATGGGGGAGTGAGGGATTTGCAAGGAAGATTGAGAAGAGGCTGAGTACTGAGTGGGAGGAGGGGATCAAGTGAGTTTATTATCCCAGGAGCCAAGGGAGGAGAGTTTCAAGAAACACGGGGTGGTCGGCTGCTTCAGAGGTGTTTGGTAAAAGGAAGACCGGGAAGTGTGCGCTGCACGTGGAAAGAGAGATTTCAGCTGGAGGCAGATAGTTGTGAACCAGCCGTAGGACCCAAGGCTAAGGAAGAGCCGCTTGCAGTTACCTGTACTATACAGTGCAGAGGTAGACGGCTGGGGAGTTCACACGCTGTGCACAGCCGAATGCTCCTTCATGGTCCAGGTTTCAGGACATGGAGCCTGGAACTGGGTAGCAGGGTGTCCTGGCAGACAGTGTCCACTATGAGCAACCCAGGGTGAGGGGAACTTTCCTACAGGTGTCTGGGGAATTCAGGAAAATTGCATTCCGCGACTTAGGCTCACTCTTACTTTTGGCCTCACAGTACTGAAAAAGGCTGCTCTTTAAAATTTCGAGTTCAGAGCCGGGCGTGGTGGCGCACGCTTGTAATCCCAGCATTTGGGAGGCTGAGACCGGAGGATCTGGGTTCAAGGCCAGCCTCAGCTACCTAGTGAGGCACTCCGCAACTTAGTGAGACTCGGTTTCAAAATAAAGAATAAAAAATAGGGCTTGGGGGTATAGGTCGGAGGTAGAACGCCCCTGAGTTCAATCCCCAGTACTGCAAAAAAAATAAAAATAAAAATAAAAAATAAAATTTCGAGTTCAGGGTGAAATTACCGAGGCTGTCCTTGGAACTGTGATCCTCCTGGCTCAGCCTCCCAAGTACTGGGATTACAGGTGTGCGCCACTACATCTGGCTCATATGTACTTTTTATCTTGTATCCCAGCAGCGCTTTGGACATACATGTAAAGTGGTAGTTAAGACTCTATTAACTATTCAGTGGATAGCTGCTATATAGCTGATTGACAAGAATAATTAAAAGAGCTCCTATTTTGCTAAACTTGCCTCCTCAGCTGCCCGGGGAACTCCACTTGGAATCGTGCATTTCTGGGTCAGCCCTCCAGGAATGTATGTCGTTTCCAGGCCAGGGAACATGTGTACCCCGCAGACACCTTGTCAAGGTAAGGTATGGTGGGGAGGGTCTTCTTGGGAGGTGGACAGGTATGCCGGAGACTCCCAGATCTGTCCCCTGCAGCCTGGCTTCAACTCTACTGCAGGAGAAGCAGCAGGTTTAGGGGTTTGGAAAATGGTTGAGTCTATGACAGTTTCCAGACTGAAACCCAGCGGCAAGGCGGCATGTAACTAGGTTTACATTTCAGACTTACATTTCTGTGTGTGTGTGTGTGGTACTGGAGATTGAACTCAGTATTGTTCTACTTCTGGCTACACCCCAGCTCTTTTTATTTTTCGTTTGGAAACAGGGTTTTGCTAGGGTGCTAAGAGTCTCACTAAGTTGCTGGGGCTGTCTTCAAACCTGCGGTCCTCCTGTCTTAGCCTCCCAAGTACTGGGATTACTTGGGAGTAATCCCATTGCGTCTGGCTGAGACTTACATTTTTAAAATATGCTTTTATTGGTGCATTATAGACTCGTGTCATAATGTAAATCATGATGACAGCACACAGCACTTGGTGCCCCCACCCCGGCCTCCCCATTTCCCCCCTTCCCAATACAGAGTACTGAGATTGACACTGGTATTTTCACATATGTACACATAGTCAATGGTAGTAATTCCATTAATGAACCTCACTCTTCCCTCTCCCCTTCCCTTAGACCACCTCCCTGACTCCACTGAGACTTCTCCTCCATTAATTGGACTTCAGTTGGTTTTTTTTGTTTTGTTTTTTTTGCAGTACTGGGGATTGAACCTGGGGGCATTCTACCTCCGAGCTATACCCCTAGTCCTATTTTTTATTCTTTATTTTGAAACAGAGTCTCATTAAGTTGCAGAGGGCCTCACTAAATAGCTGAGGCTGGCCTCGAACCCGGATCCTCCAGTCTCAGCCTCCCAAGTACTAAGATTACAAGCACACGCCACCACGTCCAGCTTCTCCTCCATTATCTGGAGTCCCTCTGGTATCCCAATTACTCCCTAGCTTGTACATATTAGAAAAAACATGTGACATTTCACTTTCTGTGACTAACTAATCTAACTTAACATAATGTTCTCCAGGTCCTTCCATTTTCTTGCAAATGACATACTTTCGTTCTTCTTTAATTGCTGAGTAGAATTCCATTGTGTGTATATCCCGCAATTTTGTAATCCATTCATCTATGGATGGACACGTAGCTTGGTTCCGTAACTTGGCTATTGTGAATTGCGCTGCTGTGAACATGGGTATGCGTATATGACTGTAGTTCTCTGGTTTTGCTTCCTTTGGAAAGATCCCCAGGAGGAGTATAGTCATATCATATGATGAATTCATTCCCAGTTTTCTGAGGAATTTCCACACTTATCTCCACAGTGGCTGAACTAATTTGCAATCCCACCGATAGTGTAGAAGAGTTCCTATTTCCCCACATCCTCACCAACATTTATTGTTTTTTTACTTCTTGATGATTCCCATTTTGATTGAGGTTAGATGAAATCTCAGTGTAGTTTTGATTTGCATGTCTGATTGCTAATGAACATTTTTTATGTATCTATTGGCCATTCGTATCTCTTCTTCTGTGAAGTGTCTATTGTCCATTTCTTGATTTTTTTTTTTTTTCGTATAAAGTCTTTTAAGTTCTTTCTGTGTTCTAGATATTAGTCTTCTATCAGAGGGATAGCTGGCAAAGATCTTCTCCCATTCTGGAGGCTTTCTCTTAGACTCTTGATGGTTTTCTTTGATATGCAGAAACTCTTTTTTTTTTTTTTTTTTTTTTTTTGCGGTACTGGGGGTTGAACTCAGGGGCATTCTACCTCCGAGCTACACCCCCAGCCCTATTTTTTATTCTTTATTTTGAAACCAAGTCTCACTAAGTTATGGAGTGCCTCACTAGGTAGCTGAGGCTGGCCGCGAACCCGGATCCTCAGGTCTCAGCCTCCCGAATGCTGGGATTACAAGCGTGCACCACCACGCCCGGCTCTGCAGAAACTCTTTAGTTTAATGCCATCCCACTTATTAATTCTTGTTTTAATTTCCTGAGCTTTGTGGGTCTTGCTGAGGAAGTTTCTACCTGTACCTATATGTTGGAGTGTTGGACCTGTACCCTCCTCTAGTAGCTTCACAGACTCTGGTCTAACTTCCAGGTCTTTGATCCATCTTGAGTTGACTCCAGTGCAGGGTGAGAGGTAAGGATTTAGTTCCATTTTTCTTTTCTTTTTTTTTTTTTTTTTTTTTTT